>ML813302.1:0-39026 GCA_009831015.1 Picea engelmannii | reverse complement strand
TTGAAGGAAGAAGTCCATTCCCAACATGATGTTGCATCTCATGATTCAAATTTATCCCCTTTCCGACTTCCCAACCTTCCTCTGCAGAAACCCTTGGTTTGTGGGTTCGCCTCCTAGACACAAGTGGGGTCTCCAAACCATCTCTACGAATGTGCCCCACTTTCTGATAGAAAGAACATCTAAATGAAATTTTCCAGTAGTCTAAGTCATGAGTAAAAACCATATCTTTTTAAACCACATCCAATGTCGACACTAGTCATTTTCTTATATTGATCTACACAAGGACCCTAGCCATTTTTTGGTCCTACTAATCTAGCCTCTCTTCCTCACAGAAAACAACTTTCCAGTAGAGTTTGCAACAGTAACCATGACGTCCTTCGACTATAACTCCATCAGTAAACCCAGTAATAAAACCCAAACACGTTTTACCACAAATGGTTGAATGCACGTGTTGAAGCTCAGAGCATAATGTTTTAGCACTAGGCTCGAGGGCCCTGATAGCTAAGGTTTCTCCATAATCATGTCTAGTTCCTTCATAGAATGGAATTCAAAACAAATCCACCATTTAACTAAAAACTGAAACTTTGGCGTATATCCAAGGACCTTTATCCATCTAGCCTCCATCCATTTCAACAAGTTATTCCTCAAGACAACCTTCCCCATAAACTTCCTAATCAGATCTAGCTTGGACAATTTCTCTACCTTCTCCAAACCAATATCCTATCCAAGCACCATCCTAACATGATTAGTTCTTTCCTTCATGCATTTTTTCCTTCGGGACACTTTTGCTTTCCCACCAGAAGGAACACTAGAGATCGAGTTCTACACTAGTGTTGACACAGATGACCAAGGGTTTTCATTTTTGGGCAACGGAACTGATAAAGAAACTCTCGAGAAATCTTTTATAGATCCTCCTTTCCTTGCACAACCACTTGAAACATGCACTGCATCCCCTCCTCAAAACTAAAACTCCCTCTTGACATCCTCGAAGAAATCTCTGGCACATCTCGGTGCTTCTCAAAAATCCTTATCTACATGGAATATAAAAAGGGACCCCAACATGTCTCCATTGCCATAATCAAGTAAATTTTCCTCCATTATTATACCACCTACTTTTTGAGGCTTAAGAAAAATTGATCATTGAAAACGAAAAATTACCTATAGAAACCCTAACATACTGCGAGCCTACGAAGATAGTTGACCCCTCCTCGAACTCCTTGGGACTTTGTAAAACAAACTATAACTAATATATCATTATATAAATCTTACTAATAATACTACTATTATTATTATATCTTTCAAACTAATTCTATGTATTGGAAGGTTTTATAAAATATGTTATTAATTATAATGATTAAGAATAATAAAAATCATTCCATACTTAAATATTTATTATATTATTGTATTTATATTATCTTAATAACCACTAACCTCTACATATATAAATGTATTAGAAATTAATCATTTTATTTATTTTTTATTTTTTTGTTGAATGGGGAAATCAACAACTAGTCGGGCACATACTCACGTGACACGTGGTTGTGTTATCTGACTGCTACCTGTTGATTTTTCAATAAGCTAGGTTAAGCATTAAGTTCATTCCATTTTAGCATTTTTCTTAACCATAAACAATAATGTTGCAGCAACCAAGATCACAAGAAGAAACACCATGCACAAGAACACAAGAAGTATCATAGGAAACCGTTCTCAACAAGGGAAGAAAACCCAGCCAAATCCTTTGCTATATTCTTCAAGAGAAAGACCTTCACCACCAATAAGACCTAGCACACAAGAGGGAGCTCAAACCCTAGAATAATAGCACCCAAGAGAGGTGCACACCTTTTCCCAAGTAGATGTGCTTGTTGAAATTTCCAAACTCACGTGAAATATATGTCTCCACAATGGGGATTTTACCTTTACTTATACTAACCTAAACCTATCAATAGAAGTGTATATTGGCTCAACAGGGCTGACCTCTCTAAGTCACATTATAATAATAATTATTATATTATATTATAATTAATATTAACCAGATTAATTATCTTTTACATTTATTATTAATCACATTAAGGTGGTGTCGACCTGTACCCTTTGCATTACAATTAGGGTTACAGGCAAGTCTGACTCTTGAACAATATATAGCAAAGGATCTGATACACCCACTAGTGCTCATCCACTAGGGGCACGTCCATAGGGATGTCATATCTTTGGTTCACTGCATTACACAAAAGAACCAGATCTTCACACATTCACAGGCACGTCCACTCTATAGATCTTCTTTATCGTTGCCTCACACATGAGAATCATCTAGAGTCTTCTCATCAACTCTGCTTCTCAAAGGAGGCTAATGCATCATCTTCATTTATGTTCACATGACGATCCACCCAGTACTTTGGTATTTCACATGTTCACCTTGTGCTTAGCCACAGGCACGTCTAACTCAACAGATCGCCTTTCCCACTGGATAATCATCTAGAGTTCTTCTTAACTCTCTGAATGGAGGAGTTCATCTCTGTTTTGCTAGCTCTGTCTCGGGCAGGAACCACGTTCCCTTATTAGGGGATTTCTATTAGGTTTGTAAGCTGAGAGAAATATTCACATCGCTGCAATGATCCACATCTCATAGGTTTGTAAGCTAGAGAATGTCTCACATAGCTACAACCATCAACACTCCCTCTCAGCTAGGGAGGCATTCTTTATCATGTCAAGTCTCACACGGATGTATTTTGAATTTTTTTCTTGGCTAGAGTCATTGACACTCCCTATCAACTAGGGAGCCATTCTTCACGAAGTTAATTTGGTGAAGATATCTGCAATCTGCTCATGTGTAGGAAGGTACTGCATGTGTACGATTTTCCTCTGCATCATATCTCTGATATAAGGATATTTCATCTCATCGTGATTCGATCCATCAGGAAACACTGGATTCTCAAGGAGCTTTACTCACGGCTCTTGGTTATCATCATAGGATCCATCTCATGGTCAAGTAAATTTGTCAGAAGCTTGTGAAGCCACATTGCTTCGTACACTCGATGCTATATACTCTGCCTCTGTGGTACTTAAGGCCACAGAGTTTTATTTCCTATTGCATTAGGGAACCATGGAAAAATTCACGATAGAACATCAGTTAGATGCGCTTTTTCGGTTCACTGTACTTTCTGCTCAATCTGAATCGGCATATCTTGCATACTCATGTTCACATTGGAGGCATATCTCAGGCCATATCTTGTATATATCTCGATACATGTTTTGTTGTTGTCTAGTGAGTATGTCTCGGTTGACTCATGAAATGACTAAGCACATTCACTTCATGGCATGAATCAAGTCTGGTGTTAACCAGATACATCAGTGATCCAATCAGTTATGGATCTATCTCGGCTGAATCATCATCAATCTTCTTCTTTAAATCCATCACGGTGGATTTTGCATTCTGTCATACTGAACTTCTTTAATATTTTCACTATATATTTTCCTTGACTCAGGAAAATCTCATCGGTCCTCTGTCATACTTCTTGTCCCAAGAAGTAGTGCATCATACTCAGATTCTTCATCTCAAATTCAGAAGACGAGGATTACTTGTATCCAACAACAAGGCTTTATGAATAAGTCAGCAGGATTAGGCTCTCATCACCAACACTGTAATGATATAGGTTTAGATCAACAACACTCTTGTTGAAATCCAAACTCATCAAGAATCTATCTATCTGATATAGTTTCCAACTCATGGATGGTAGTCCGGATGGAAGTGTATCGGGTTCACTGGATCAAGTGTCTCATCATAGACAACTCCCTCTGTTTGTGAGAAACCTCTGGCTATAGATCTCGTTTTGTATTTCTCAACACTTCCATCAATTGTATGCTTGATCTTATAGATCCACTTGGAAGTTACCACTAACTTCCCTTGTAGTCCCTGAATAATGTCTTATACATCATTCTTTTAAGATATATTGGTATTCTTCTATTATGGCATCTTGCCATACCTGTTCTCATGTTGCTTCTCTAAGACCAAGAAGCTCAACATCAATGAAGTGGCTCATGACTGAAGGATAGCTCAAAAATCTCTTTTTCTTTCTCGGGATGTGCCTTGAGAGGCTTGTATGTTTCTCTGCCTCTTGCAGAGTGAGTCTAGGTAGGCCTTTTATGCCCTACTGCAATATCTCTGAACATATCAACTGGAGCAACCGGATCAACTGAAATAATGTATGTCTCCCTCTGATTTGTTGAAGAGGGAGAAGGTATTGTCTTACTGTCAATCTCCATTTGAGATTCTCTCGATCTTTGAAAGACTATCTCCTCTTCAAGGGCAACGTCTTTGTTTGTCTCAATCTGTCTCTAACCATGGATGTCGATCTAGAATTTTTTTGAAGATTCACTATATCCTTTCTTTCTAAAGGATCTAGCTTGGACTTCTTCTCTTTGGGTACATGAAAATACACTGGGCACCCAAATAACTTAAAGTGTTCAATCTCGAGCTTTATTTCGGTGAAGACTTCTTTGGGAGTTATGTTTTTCAAAGTCTAGTGAAGACTCTTGTTCTGAACATATACTATGTCATGCATGCTTCTGCCCATAGAATCATACAAGGATTCTGATTATGCAGTATTGCATTGATTGCCTCAATGATGGTTTTATTCTTCCTCTTTCTCAAATAGTTTTGACTCCCTTTGAGGGATAAACATCGTCCGTTCTTGTTAACCTATCCGGAACAAGAAAACAAAATGAACCAACAAAAGAATATCTCCTAAAGCAAAATAATGAGTACATCTCTAGAATCAAAACAATTTAAGGAATGTTGTCACAGCTACAACACCTACTTGTAATGTAGCAAACTTTAGAAATATAGGTTAGAGGAATGACAATTATAACAATCAAACCTAGACTCTTCACTTCCAATGTGTTGTTCCTCTAAATGTACTGAGATCCCTCTTGATCCATGACTTCAGCAAAAAGGTTCCTTCCTCCTGCAATTACCCTCATGACAATGATACAAATAATAAATATACAAGTGCATACCTGAGGGTGTTGATATGATTTCTCCAATGGAACCTGGTTGATCTCTATCCTCTGAGATCTTCATGAAGAAGTTAGTCATGGTGTCACCTTTTGTCATCTTGCTACTTTAAAGTTGGCCCTTCAATGTAAGAGTTTTTGTCGATGATTTACTTCCTTGTCTTGTCGTCATCTTCCTTCCAATCATCAATAGCTTTGTTCATCATATTTTAGATTCTTCACAAACCCTTGTTAACTGGGCTAGAAAACCTAACGGCTAGGCTAGGCTAGCAACCTTAGGTTTTGTTGGGATTATGACTGCCAATAATAATTCTTTAAAGTTAGAAAGACACAGGTAATCTTGAAGGCTTCTTCAAAGAGTTGCAAAAACCCTAAAAATAGAAATCTGCAGAAAATTGTGAAACCCTAGAAACCCTAGGGCCAAAATTTCAAAATGCTCGGAAATTCATTCTAAGAGTCTTTGGAGGTGCGCTGGAGAAGGTCGTACTCTCCCATGCCAAAATTTGCCTCAACGTCCAATTTTTAGGGGCTGAAACACTCAAAAGAAGAGGGTTGTATGGATTTTCTGGAAAGCCTAGGAGCGCAATACGGTTCTGTAGAAGAGGAGGGATGAATGGTAAAAGCTTGTAGCTTGTGCAATGGGTTTTTCAAGACCTATGCGCTTATACCATGTTTATTTTTCAATAAGCTAGGTTAAGCATGAATTTCATTCCATTTTAGCATTTGTCTTAACCATAAACAATAATGTTGCAGCAACCAAGATCACAAGAAGAAACACCATGCACAAGAACACAAGAAGTATCCTAGGAAACCCTTCTCAACAAGGGAAGAAAACCTAGCCAAATCCTTTGCTATATTCTTCAAGAGAAATACCTTCACCACCAATAAGACCTAGCATACAAGAGGGAGCTCAAACCCTAGAAGACTAGCGCCTAAGAGAGGTGCACACATTTTCCCAAGTTGATGTGCTTGCTGAAATTTCCAAACTCACATGAAAGATATGTTTCCAAAATGGAGATTTTACCTTTACTTATACTAACCTAAACTTGTTAATAGAAGTGTCTATTGGCTCAACAGGGCCGACCTCTCTAAGTCACATTATAATTATTATTATAATTAATATTAACCAGATTAATTATCTTTTACATTTATTATTAATCACATTAAGGTGGGACTAACCTGTACCCTTTGCATTACAATTAGGGTTACAGGCAGGTTTGACTCTTGAACAATATATAGCAAAGTATCTGATACACCCACTAGTGCTCATCCACTAGGGGTACATTCATAGGGATGTCATATCTCTAGTTCACTACATTACATGGAAGAACCAAATCTTCACACGTTCACCTGTGCTTGTCCACAGGAACATCCACTCTTCAGATCTTCTTTCCCACTGTCTCACACAAGAGAATCATCTGGAGTATTATCGTCAACTCTGTTGCTTAGAGGAGGCTAATACATCATCTTCATTTATGTTCACATAACAATGCACCCAACAATTTAGGATTTCACACGTTCACCTTGTGCTCAGCCACAGGCATGTCTAACTGAATAGATCGCCTTTCCCACTGGATAATCATTTGGAGTTCTTCTCAACTCTCTAAATGGAGGAGGTCATCTCTACGTTCCTAAATCTGTCTCAGGAAAGAACCACATACCCTTCTTAGGGGATTTCTCTCAGGTTTGTAAGCTAAGAGAAAGACTCGCATCACTGCAATGATCCACATCTCACAGGTTTGTAAGCTGGAGAATGTCTCGCATAGCTGCAATCATCAACACTACCACCATAACCCCAGGCATGCCAACGTGACCCCTCACACGACACAGGAGGATAGTTGAGGATTTTCAAATGATGACATCACATAATAGAGTGCCTTAACAGTACACTCCATCACTGAATGTTCTAGACCTCGAGGGCTAAATTAATCATTTTATTTTATTTTTATATCATAATCTATTTGATGGTATGAAGGGAAACAATATACAAACACACCCTAAAATATAGACAAAAGAAAACGAGGGAGAAAAAAACAAGAGAGGAAAGAGAAAAGACAATTAGTTAGGAATTGGAGGGGCAAAACTACATAAATTGAGTATTAATAACTTAATTATAAAGTAATAAAACAGTAAGGGAAAAAAGAGGAAAGGAGGTGGAACTAAAAGAGAGAAAAAATTAATGACAACATATCTAGAAATTACCTACAAGATAATGTGGGGATCCATTTTTTACTGATCTTTCAACCATCATCTATATTAAGGTTATTGTGTCTCTTTTGAATCTCAATAGCTTCCCTAAATTTCCTATTGAAATGATGGTCAACTTTGGCTAAAATTTTGGCCTCCTCAATGCATATATGATGTTTGGTTTTGTCTAAATGTTCAACCAAGGAAAATGAACAAACATGATTGTGTTTTATATCCGCTATATGTTCTTGGGGTTCTAATCTTAACAGAATGACTAGTTCCACCTACATAGGGTTTTCCACATGATCATGGAATCATGTAGATGCCTTTCTTATTTGCAGGGTCAATTGGATATTTAACAAACTTTAGAGAGTTCTTAATTGTGGGTAGGGGCTTAAAAGTAGTCTTGATATTCTTCTTTTTTAGGGCCCTAGAAATCTTATCAGTGGTACCTTTAATGTAAGGAAAGAAGACTTTGGAAACCTCATCAATATGTTGTTTTCTCCTAGGTCCTCTACTAGCATTCTTAAAGGCCTTCATACCTTGATGTTACTTATAACCATTATTCTTAAATATCTTGAGGAGATGGAGTTTTTATTCTTCTATATTATCTTCATCTAAAATTATAAGGGTTCTAGTTTCTAGAGTGTTGATAACCCCAAGTTTTTGAGAAGGATGGTGATGGGACTTTGCATGAAGGTATTTCTTAGTGTGGGAAATTTTTTCTATAAACTTGGTTCCCAAAAGACCCATCAGGTTTCTTAGTGACATGAACATCTAGGAAGGGAAGGCTCCCATCAAATTCAATCTCCACGATGAATTTTATGTGTTCCGAATAATTTTTAAGGGGGTCAACATTTTTTTTCAAGTTTTCATGCCCATGGGACCAAGTGACAAAGGTATCATCACTGAATCTAATCCACAATTTTGGTTTTAGAGGTGAAGAAGCAAGGGATTTGCTATTAAGATCCTCCATAAACAAATTAGCAACGACTGGGGAGAGGGGGGATCCCATAGCCACCTCGCATGTTTGTTCATATATTTCATTTTGAAAACTGAAAAATGTGGATTTCAGACATATCTCAACTAACTCGATGGCTTCTTCATCTGTAATCTTATTGAAGACCTCCACTACTCCTTCAATGGGAATATTTGTGAAGAGATAAACTGCATCAAAAATCACAAGAAAGTCATTCATTTCAAGTTCAATATCCTTGATCATATCAACAATAAATGAAGAATATTTAATGAAGGAACTCGTATTACCCACCAAAGGCTTGAGTTTACAAAACAAGTGCTTAGCAAGTTGATAGGTAGGTCCTCCAATAGTATTGACTATCAGTTTGAGGGATTTGTTTCCATATGTAGCACTATTATGGCTACCTTCTTGTCCCTTGGTGTAATGTGTAGAATAAATATTGCTCCATTTGGCTTATCCAATTCCACACATTGGTGCCATCAAAGTTATTCAATTAAACCCACAAAGGTGGGTTGTTCTAAGACTTTGTTCTTCTAATATTCATTTAGAGGGTCCATCTTATTTCATTTTTTGTTCGTTTTGGACAAATCCCAACCTCTCATTCAATACATTTTCAACCTTTTGTGGTTCGTGACTATAAGTTTGGTGATCAATAGTTTGAAAGATTCCTTTCAATGAGGTACCACATATCCTCACCATATACTATCCCAAATATGAGCCTCCAATAGGTAGTCTTCCTATGCTAAAAAGATGATATGCTAGGAGCCTTTAATAATCCTTTTCCACCTATAATATGAGCTTTCAAATGAGTTTGTCTTCAAAAAAATTCCTATTCATGCATATTGATTGAGATTTTTTATCACATGCAATCTTGACAAACTTTGACCACTCACTTGAATCACCCTTTCAAGGAGTCTTGAGCCTTTGTAATCCAATGTTTCCCCCTTAAATAGAGCTTACACGTGACAAATTTCCAAACTAAAGAAATAGGGCAGAGTTGAACTCCAAATAAAGAGCAATCAAATTTAGAGTTTATAGAAAATATGTGGCATTGGAATTGTGCAACTTCATAGAAGGCACCTCTAAGAGAATGGTTGCTTCAAATGCATGTAGCAAAATCACTAATTTGACAAACCACCATTGGCAAGCCCACCATTTTTTTTAATCCTTAAGGCTACCACTATTTGTAGAGATTTTTTTTCAAACATCAAATGCAACATGCAACACCAAACCCACATAAAGGGATCAACTCTTCTTCAACATTGTCGTCATTGTCCAATAAGAAAAATTGGTTGCAACCAATAATCTACACATGGTGCCACCCTTAAACTACCATTATTCAAATCTAGCAAACATCGTCATAAATCAACAAAATAGGAAAGATGACAATAAGATGGGCCAAAATATATTGACCTTGATGTAGTGTAGTCGATGTGTTCGTTCATGGGATGCAATCGTAAACACAACTACAATTGAGATGGATTGCTAAGCATAATAAATATCCAAGAGAAAGCCTTCTAATTTTATGGAACCACCTACAAACTTGACAATGTTTGAAATTGTTGTTTTGTAGGTGTAGAACCTTGGAATGCATTTCATGGTACTTTTGGATCACTCTCTTAGCCATGGTTGGCTCTGCAAGGTATATTCTCGAACTAGTAGATAGAATTAGGATTTCCCTCTTTTGAGCTGCATTTCAAGCTTTTGTCTCTCAATTTTTCCATGGGATCCCCCTTGTTGAATTTTGGTGTCTTAGATGCTTCCACTTCATATCCTTTGCATGCATCCAAGTGTAGAGCCTTTGTAATATGGGTTACCCCAATTTAGTGCATCTTTTATAGATGGCATCCATCCTTAGAGTTGTCCATAGGACCGGGGGGAAGGGGTCCCTTGTAGCTTCAAATTTCATTATGCACCTATGAATTCTTCACTCATATATTTCTAAGCATTCTCATGGTAGTTTAAACCCTTTTATTCTTGTTTTTCATAGATTTTTGTTGCTCGGTTCCATCTATTTTGTATTTGTCACAATTAATGCATATAAACCATCACCGTTAGTGGGAAGGCATGCACTTTGGTGTTCATTGATTGTTGCATATTTTCCACCTTTTTTTTAACCACATGCTCCCTCACATGCTTGGGAACTCATTTTCTTGCAACATGAGAACCTGCCTCCTCTCCCAAGTCTTTCATTCTTTTTAATTAAGATGAAAAAAAAAATGTGGGGAACAAAGAGTTATTGCAAGGTAGGGATTTTCCAACACTATTAAAATCCCCATGAGTCTTTATGGGTAGATGTTGGTGTCACCCTGGACCGAAGCATATTCATTGACTCACCCATTTATGTCCTTCCACCTGGTCATCATGGTCCTTGAGTTATGGTAGCTCTTTAGGGATATCAACATTGAGTTTTGTTCATAAATCTTTCTCCCTTGTGTCCCCTTTCCAACTAAGTCTAGGGAATCCCCTTATGGTGTGGACTTGCCTTATGTAGCTACATTTCCTTGGAGTTATTATTATGCATGACATCACCATTGGAACATGAAAATTGTACTCTAGATTTGTCACATACCCAGACACCACCTATGAACCACGTTAGTACCATTTTGACTTACCATACTATACAATTTAAAAGTTCCTTAAACATGGTCAATTAATTCTTTGATACCATGAGTTACTATGCCCAAATAGGGATTTGATGCCAATCTGTAAAATACCTTGCATATGATACAATATGCAATCCCGACAACATCTAGTACGATGATAATGGCATAAACATATAAGATATTTATTAATCTTAACAACAACAATTAAACACGTGAACACGGATTATAACACCAATAGAAAACACATATAAGCATAACACTTGTCTTTAATGAAACCACCAAATAGTTTCAAACCTCAGATGTTCCACCCAGCCATAGACATTAGTGTTCTAGCTCTCTCAATAGTAGATCACCCCTGAGATAAGGCTATGATTCCATTGGGGCAAAGGCTTAGGTCTCACACTTAGTATTGGGTTAAAATTAGGTGAAGGTACCAAACTCCACCAATAATTCCAACCACACTCGCACTCACCTTAGCTTGCACATCCCTAGGAATTGTACCCTCTTATGTACATCGTAGTCCCTCAGGTTGTCCCACTTCCCTTCCAGGGCTCCAGCACATGTTGGACAGAAAGTCTTAGAGCTATGGCTCCAGGAGCTTCAGCTACTCTCATGGACTCTCCAGGTACCCGCCAAGCCTCACACCAAGGGACATGTGTCTCATACCATCCTCTCTCTAGGACTTGAGCTTTCCCCAAGGCAACCTAAGGAGAATTGGTCCCAATGTTCACACATGATTCACCTAGAATCCTCAACGTACTCAAGTCACAGTGTCTCAATGGTTCCCTAGATCAAACCCA
Source organism: Picea engelmannii (assembly GCA_009831015.1). NCBI lineage: Eukaryota > Viridiplantae > Streptophyta > Pinopsida > Pinales > Pinaceae > Picea > Picea engelmannii. Next base: position 27,444 of record ML813302.1, on the reverse strand, counting down.
ATATACCCAAAGAAATAATGACAAAGTACCCTTATCAAAATGATCCAAAAGGGATCCAGAGGAGATTAAGGATAACTCAGAATTCGCAAAAGCAACTTAGGAAGCTCAAAATGGCCTCAACAGACAGAGAAAGGGAAAAAATTCAAAGTCCTCAAAACTCAATGAAATTGACATTATCACGAAGAGCACGTCGCAAGATTTCCAACAGTGTAAACGCCTCATCAAACGGAGTTACAAATCAAAATATATTCACGGTCAAAGTTTTGGTCAACCTAGCCCAGTCAGCAGGGATGAGTCAGAATCTGTACTGTTGACTTCAGCACCAGTATGGATGATGTCATTGTCTGTACAGTATACGTGGCACACCTAGAGGGAGACACATGTCATATGACATCATCATGATGTCAGCATGGTGATGAGGCAGCACCAGAGGTTGCCACGTGTCACTCATTTTTGGAATTTTCGATCAAATCCATGGACCAATTAAAAGGTGCCATGTGGCAGTCCGTACAACCACATGGCAGACTGTACAACCACATGTCCGGTGACATGGCAAGATGACCAGGGAGAGATGACATGGCAGTGATTATGCAAGAAGGCGATGTGGGCCAATGACTAGCCGCCACATGGCAGCAAGAAAATGCCCAATGAGGGCTAACAAACGAATTTCTAAAAAAAAATATAATAACAATACAGTCCTCCAAAATAGTGTCAAGATCCACCAAATCTAGTCGGTCCACCAGACTAGCAACGATCTGCCAATATTAAAGTTCTACCATATATGGCCTAACCACTATCTCTCCGCCATATATAACAGTTGCCACCAACTTGGAGTTTGTTGTAACAAGTTGCTAAAAGGGGAGGCCCATGGGTTTGACCCTGGGACCTCCCCCAACTACTTTGCCTTTAATATAACTCCACCAACCAACTAGCCTAATGACTATGTTGGTACATTCGCCCTCTGATATTACTTAAGAAGCCGAGTCTTCCAGAGGTCGCTCAGACCAGGGCGTGGTCGTATGGATAGGGCACAAAAATCGAGAATTTTCCCATGAATTAATTGCAGGTGCAGGCACGAAAATCGAGAAAAAAATTCTTAGGGGGGCTAGAAGTTCCAGACTCATATTGAGGTGTGAAGACAATCATTTTTGAGTAATTCAATGCCACGAATTCAGTGGTGTTGTTTGTTTTCTGATCTGAGCAAAGCTTATGCAGCTTAACTCCGGAATGAGGTATACTTATGTATTTTTCCAAATCCTTTCGTTGAGTTAATAAAAAGGCCTACCCATTTGAGACTAGGACCCAGAGACATAGTCCACCAGGGATGAACTTCGTTATCAAGTTTTTTGTGTTTAGATATGATGCTTATGTCTCTTCATTATTGAGTTATTCCTTCTTTATGGTGCACTTCAATTTATGCTCATTTAATACAATTCTTTAATAAGTCTCATCGATGAAAAGATCTGGGATCACAAAATCAATGGATTTTCATCTAATTCCATACTTTAAATATGCATGTCTCTCTTGACAAGTGGCACCCATGTACCCACCTTCCCACCACTTGGGAACTCGTTCCCATCACTTAGGAACTTAGAATATAATCATGACCATTTGGATATAATCATATAAACAAGTTGACAAACCAAGTTGACAAATCATCCAAACACTTCCCTATACAATTTGACTTGGATATGCGCATATTACTTGTTTGACCATTTTGATACCTTCATTTTCGACCCAAACACAACACCAAGAATATAATCCTTTAGTGGTCTTCAGTGTTGGAAAAAAGGTTGCAGTCCAAAACATCGATTATAAGTAGGAAGACCATTGGATACTTGTGTAGCGTTATATCCTTTCCATATCCAACTGCATTATGATCTCATACATGGATAGCTTTGTTGGCATCCATTTCTATAATAGGAGTATATATCCTGGCCCTTTTTGGTTATGAATTCATAAGAAATATAACATGACATGCCATCAATTTCATATGATTACATTCAAGCATTAAATAACCATTGTATATTCAAGGCCATCTACATTTACCACATCTAGTTGAGTGTATTTCTCATAATACACATTGATTCAAATATTGAATTTTGATTAAGGGAACTCTTACCTCAATTCCCTTTTGCATTTATGCATTATAAGCCAACAAATTCATACATGCATGGTTGTTATCAATTTACTTGATACTACCTAACTAGCTTGTATCTTGTAGAGGCTCACATACTCCCCTCACCAACCCCTTATTCAACATTTTAACATTGTCATATTTTCTTCATATGGTTGACTTTTGTATGCAACAACAACATCAACACCCTCATCCATGTTATCAACCATTTCCTAGATACAAAATCCATCGTTAGCAAGTTTCAATCATAATAACAACTTTGTTTTATATATAACAACAAACTACTCTTAGTCTACAACATGTTATATATATATGCTCAATCATTTCCACTTGCACTAATGCATATTTGTATGCACCAAGCATTCATCCTCAACATGCGTATTGGTTCACTTGCATTCTAGCTTTCCTATATGCACTTTGCATCATTTCTTAATATGTTATCTAGTGCATAATTATGCCATCTCCTTGTGCCATATGTGGTTGTCATCTAATGTTTCCATATTCTTACATAGTTGTGTTCTCTCACTCTACTCGTCTATGTCATGTTTCCTACTTATATGAACACCTTCAAGCCAAGTGCAATTTGATCATTTTGAAATTCCAACCAATTTAGCTTATCGGTGCTGCAACCCCATTAGCACCCACCTTTTCTTAGGTATTCTTGTCCCAACTTTATTTTTCCTAAACCGTCCAACACATCCCATGGTAACCTCATCTAGAACTTCCATCATTTCATGGTATTACAATTAATGATCTTCCACTTTAAGATGGTTTCCTTTCAAATTCCATCTTTTTTGCAAACATTGTCCAACATAGAAATGCTTTCTTTATCTTTCCATTATGGACATTACTACATTTCTTATACTCTCCTTTGATTAATTATCCATTTCTACCCCAGGAATGCACTCAACATTTTATGCATCAACAATTCTCAGTCATTGGTGTCTTCATTCATTGAGTGATGCAATATAGTCCAACTAGCATAATATCCCTATTATGGACCCTTTTACCACTATCTCAAGTTGTTCATGGAATTTTTCCAATTCTTGAATCCACTTCAATCTATGGGATAAATCTCTTTGAAATCGGATTATACCCTTCTACAATGAATGTGCACACAATGCAACACTTTATGTCTCCATTTCCACCTTTTAGAGTGAAGGAACCTTCATTAAATTATCCATTGAATGTTTTACCCTTGCTCCATGCTTCCACTAAGCACTCTGATTACAAAAGTGAATCTATTGCTATAATTCTTCAAATACTAGTCCACGTAGATGATGTGCCTTACCTTCATGTACATATTGGTGTCACCCTTCACCAATTGGCTTGTTCCATGCTTCTTATCTACGTCATTCTAGCTTGGACGTACATAAAAGCCAGCTACACTAGTCATGATCCTCAAAACTCTTTTTCTTCTAGTAAGCATCTTCCATACCTTAGCAAAATATTCTCCTGTAACATAGAATATTCGAACCTTATAACCAAAATCTAATATGGCTCTTCATACCTATAATTATTTCTTTGATTCATACAGTAACCATCTATAATGACAAAATTGTTCTCTATCTCTTCCTATTTATTTTGAATTACACTTATTGATCACAATAGATATATTATATGTCGTATTCTTTTCTTTTTCAAGATACCAATTTTTGGTTCCTTCATTCTTTTTAAACGAACCTATAATTTTATCAAAAACATACCTTAATAATATTCATTCGTGGCATTTGATCACTTTGCTAATATACCATGACATAACACCCTCTCTTGGAGTGGTCTTGTTCATTATCAACATTGTTCATTATCAACACCACCTCATTGGTAAGTATTCACCCATTTTTGTTTTATTGTTATACTTGTGCACCTCCAATTGTACCTCATTACCACTACATAGGCATCATTATGAAATATATGCAACCTTCCTTGCTCAATTTTGATTTATGATATACACCTCTATCTTCTGGAACTCTTTGTCCAAAAGTAAGATTGTTTTGGAAATCTTCCACAATGGACAATTGCCTTGCTCATTTAGGTCTGGATGTCTTGTTCCTGCAAATTTCCAAATCAACCTAAAGCATCTTTGGAAATATTGAACCTTCTATCATGTTCCCCTCTGACTTACCTTTCCAATGACTATACTCATGATCCATTCTAATTTATGAGATAAAAGTTATGGCTCCTTGAACTTATCCATATTGACCCTTTTTTGCACCTGTCTCACTAGTACAATTAATCTCAAACACCAACTTCTACCACCTGTAGAATAAAATATAAGAAGAATCGAGAAAACATGTGTGTCATGTACTAATAATATAATTGATGGTGAGTACACAACAACTCTTATATTGTTGATCTGTTGCTCCAAACAAATTCTACATTACTATGGAATTAGCGACTTTGTCCTTTTTACACTTTCTCCAAACTTGGAATTTTTAGCCAGACTGGTTATCTCCCAAATGTAGCAAAATTGGAAAACATTTGCTAGGAAAAAATTGTCTACCTTGATGAGGAGGTAAAATGTCAAGTAAATGTTTTTTTTTTCAAAATTGTGATCTGGTGTCGTTTTTCCTCCTTTAAAACTCCTGAAAAATCCCTAAAAAGTGGCCTAGAATAATGGATTTTGGCATGTTTCAACATCCCCATTCACAACCCCTGGGAATCTAGCCAATTGCTTCACTAAGTGTTTTCATGTCTGCTTTCCTGACACCCTCTAAAATTTCCATAAGCAATAGGACCACTCCCAATGAGTATCACCATGTTCTTCAAGAATCACTAATCTATAATTTTTGGCAATATGGAGTGTAATCAGCAAGTGGGCCTCGATGGAACTTTTATGCCCCTTGACACTGCAGACTTAACTCCAAACTTTCATTTGATTTGGAGTTAATCTGCTCCTATTATGGCCAAAACATGTTTTTGGCTATAAGCTTGTTTTTTTTTATATAAGCCATCATTTTGTCGATGTGGAATCTAGATGGCATGGCACATGTGTCCAACACACACACACACACATATATATAAGTTAGACACAGGTGCCATGTCATCTAGATGACGTCGACAAAATGATGGCTTATATATATATATATATATATATATATATATATATATATATATATATATATATATATATATATATATATATATAAATAAATAAATAAAAGTTTATACCCAAAAACGTATTTTGGCAATAATAGGAGTAAACTAACTCCAAATCAGATGAAATTTTGGGGTTAAGTATGTAGTGTCAAGGGGAACAAAAGTGCCAATGAGGCCCACTTGCTGATTCAAATCCATATTGTCAACAATTGGAGATTAGTGATTCTTGAAGAACAGGTTGATACTCATTGGGAGTGGCCCTATTGCTTATGGAATTTTTAGAGGGTGTCAGCAAGCAAACATGAAAATACCTAGTGAAGAAATTGGCTAGATTAAGAAGGATTTGAAATGGAGATGCTAAAACATGCCAAAATCCACTATTCCAGTCTCCACCTGGAACCCTCGAGTGTGGCCATGTCACCACCCTAGCCACCTTGGCATGCCATCTCATCCTCCATCACCACATGCATCCTCCTTCTCTCTCTTCTTCCTTTATCTTTCCTTTTATTTTCCTCCAGCCTTAACTGGGCCCAACGATCCACACGACATGATCTAATACAATGGTTTGACATGGGGGAGGGTCCCACTTGTCGACACATATCCGTCAATCGGTACAAATATTCTCGGCCATAGCACTCAAATCTATAGTTGAGATCTTCTATGGGTATCAACTTGCCCAATGGATAATTTTCTCCAAGCTCCCATAACAACTTACCATTCTGGGGACATGCAGCACTTGTTGATAGGTTACAGGTGCAATTGGGTTGATTGAATACCACCCACACTTGGGACCATAAACCACTTACTTTTTATGGTACCCACATCATATTTCCAACCCCTCCTTCCTCTATTGACATGCATCTTCCCCACCCATTGATCGTTGATCAATGACAAATATTTATTACAGGCTCACAAGTTGTGCCCAAGTTAATTTCCCCCATCAACCCATAACTACTTACCACTTCTGGTTTTCCTGAGGGACATGCAACGCCTCCCCATTGGTTATGGGTGCCCAAGGGCCTTCGTAAGACCACTTTCCATTGGGACTGTAACCACCAACTATAATGTCAGTTGGTGGTAGGCTTTACTGCCATCACTATTAGTGCACCATGGGGAATTATTTCCATAACTAATTTCAGTTCCCCATGCTATCATTACTTCTCCTAGTGTTAACTACCTACCTCTTTTCTTTTGTAGATGTTTGTATCTTGGTAGCCACCTCTCGTATCCAATTGTTTTGTCCATTGGTTTGTACTCAAAAATTTACAGCTTAATCTCTTCCAAATATTCTAAAACAGTTTCTGGTATGACCTGTCTCATCTCACCTTATTGTCCCGACCTGTCAAATATGTCTAATTATTATGTCTTTTATGAATAATCTACTTCTAAGTCCTACTTTATCCATGTGTAGTGCTTATCTCCTACGCACTTCCCTTTTACGCAATACCTATTGTCAAAGTGTATTTGGCCTATGCGGGTTATGATACTTCTTCAATTGACTTATGTTTATTAGTCTGTACATGGCCTCCCATTGGGTTTTGCTAATTTTACCATGTCGGTCACATTGATTACCAAAAACTGAACAGTCCTGACCTGCACATGTGTGACTTCTTTGGTTGCCTTAATCTTTCCATCGGCTTCTAGTCTACGCAGAGCACGTTTTTCTTGGTGTCTTTGGGCCGCCGATGGAAGATAAAATCCTTGATTTTTTATAAAACCTCCCTCTATGTATGAACCTTCGATGTAAATTTAAATGTTGCATAGAACTGGTTGCTCACTTTCTCCTAGTCCCATGCTTTCCTTCTTGTTTCTTCTTGGATGTATCAACTTCAAGGTACTATATCCATGGTACTGAGAAACCTATGAACCCATTATGTGCTAGGAATATTCTTGGTTGTCCAACGCCTTTCATAGAAACAAATATGTTCCTAAGGATCTTCGGTACCCTTGTATCGGCTCATTAATTCAAATCTGGTCATGAGATGGAACCTCACTTTGATGCACTCCACCACATGTGCTCATTCCTGTAGATTCGCGTGGTGCATCGCCCACTAGCGCGCATGTGTTCCTTTGACTACCGTGTCCATGGCTTGAATCCTTTGGGTATCAATCACACTCTCCTCCATTTGTGTTATGAATGTGTCTAACAGTATTGTCTCGTCAAACCTCGGTAGGTCGCACAACTCTAATTCGATCCAACGCACTGCTTTGGTGATTTGTGTGCATCTTCTGGTCGATACCTCATACAACTTATTATTCCATCTTGCCATTACATCCTTCAAGTTTTTATCATAGGAATTGACACTTCTCCAGCTCAGTTCACCGTCAGTTGTCGGATTCACATAATCTTCCTTGCACCTTGTGATGTTATATATATTTTCTATGATTGAGCTTTATGCATCTTCATTCACATGCTCATTATACTTATTTCCCTCATTTGGATCTAATGGTGCAATAACGTGCAAGGTGTCTTTCTCAAAGGACATCTGACATTATTTTAGATTCAATTCGACAATGTTATCAAATTTCAAGTAGGCCTAGATAAGGGTCTGATTCATCCATAATCTCGATCACTTCAAAGTTTGCTTTAGTCTTTTTCCCCATCAATGTTCACTTCCACTTGCTCTAGCCTACCAATGGGATAAATTGTGTATTGGTTGGAAAGCCTAAGTTGAAAGGGGGCGACTCCAACTTTTTTTTACCCATCAACTCCCATGATTTCTTCAACAAGATGTTCACATCAACTCCCGGGTCCAACATGACACCGTCAATCTCATAACTTTCTAGCTTAGTTGTCATTTTAAATTCTCTCCCTCTACGCTTCCTCCTACTTACATGGCACATATATTGTTCTAGTAAGGGGGCATAAATAGCAACATTTGTCTCCCCTTCCTCCATACATCTTGTCAACATGTGGGTAAATTTTTTTGCATTTATAGGATCACCCAACACCTTAAGACAACAACATAAGCAGTCACTTACCTAGTTTTCTAATTTAGCCTTGGGGTAAGTGTTGCATTGTGTTTCCTCTCATGCCATGCATTGAATCTCTTCATGTACACATTCATCTTATATTGCCTTCTATGTTTTATGTTTTACTCTTTGTGCACACGGGCCTCTTCCAGTGCCCTTTGCACTGTGCGTTGCAATTATTCATGCACGTTGTTTTCTTCCAACACCCTCTACGAGTCACGAAGAAACTGCTTCTGCTACACGATGTCAAACTTGGGAGGTGCTTTCACTACTTTTATAATCTTTCCTTCTATATTTTGACCTAAACTCTCTCCTCGTTCTAGGTTGGCTCCCATACAGATGCCTCCTTAGGTTACCACCCATACATTTGCTTCTTCTTTTGGCATTTGATATTTGCAAGACTTAACAGTCACCATGTTGCAGTGCCCCTTCTTTTCTTCCCATTTGGCCAATATCTCTAGGAAATCCTTCGTGACATGGTCTGCATTGTGGTTATATCGACATAGTGTACGCAACTTGGTATATAATCGTGACAAGTGGCCTATCTCTCCATGGTTAAAACAGGTAGGTGGTCTTCCTCCTCTGCCACTGTATCCTCTTCCTCTTCCATAGCTTTCTCTCAAGCCTCCTTGGTAGCCTCCTCAGTCGAAGCCTCCATGGTCTCCACCCTTATTCTCTTCAAAGACCCAGTAAGAATCTACAGTGTGCTCCTTCATTCGCTATAGTGATCGACAATTGTTCACATCATCACCCATGGATTTGAAAAAATCACAAAATGGAGTGTGTTTGTCCTTCTAATACTTGTGCAATGTTGGACAATGGGGAGGTATATGACCCCATTGTCTATAGATCTCACACCACTTGGTCTATGGTCCTATCAGAAAACAATTCAGCGTGTTCGTTGCCATGCAACTTCTCAGCACAAGACAGTCATTTATATGGTGACTTTATGCACAACACATGGTACAACAAACATTCTTGGGCCCTACCTTAGCTTTTTCCATATCTTGTAGTTGCATGGTGAGGTTCACGAGCTAAGATTATACATGCGCCAGCCCTACTGATGTCTTGCCATCTCCTAGCATAGACTCTAAGCGCATTGCAATTTCTACGGCGTTTTCCTAGATCGTTACCTTCTGCTGGGTGAGCGGGACGCAAATGTGGGGTAGGATTCCAACAATAAACCATTTTTTAGTTAGACGTCTTGGATCTGAAATGTCAATCTGTCCAACAAAATCTTGAACTGCTAGTCATAATCCCACAAGGTGTCTCCAGCTTGTTATTTAATCTCTTTAATCTTGGTTATACATTGTGATTTTGACTTTGGTTTATGAAATTCTCTCGGGATATCTCTCTTTATTTCCATAAGGGACCTTTCATGTCCCACCGATGCAGTAGCCTTGTATTTCATGCAGCGTGTCGAATATCTCTCTTTGAATGTGGTATCTCGTTGCACAATCTTGGATGCCTCGTCTGTGACTCTTTTCATAGACCATATAATTTAACACATGAACCAGTGTTGCTATGCATTGTCTCTTCCCGTCCCATGAAATGCGGAAAGCATGAGTGTTTAATTTTGGTTTGTCGTACTTGATTTAGAATTGTGTCTTCATGAATGACTACTACTTTCTATTGTTGGTTCTGACTATTTCTTCCTACAAAGTGTCACTAACTACAACTTCTACTTCACTTGTATCTTCTCCTTCCTTTTCTTCTTCTACTTCTCTCACCTCTACACTTTCTTCAGTTCTTTCTTCTTGATGACAAATATGCAAGGGGGGTGGTTCAAAGAGGGGGTTCTTCCATACTCTTTCATCTTCTTCAGTGATGGATCAAAAAGAGCTCCCTATATCTAGCCACACATGCCTTCTCATAATCACCAAGGTCTCTGCTCCTTCTTGGAGGGATCCATCATTATCTTTTGTTGTGTCGGTGCTATTGCTTTATGCCCCATCTTCCTCTGATGTGACTACATCTTTTACTAGCCAAGGGGATTTGACTTCATTTTCTTTGATCCTACTCCCACTACTTTGGTTATCCTCTCTTGATACCTTCTTCATAATGTCACATCTCTTTGATGACCTCTCTTCTTCTACACTTCTCTTTGGCACAAATATTTCTCTTGTACATCCTTCTGGTGTGGTTTTTCTTCTCTTCATCTTGGATCTTACTACTCATTTGTCACCCCTTGCTTTCTTTTCTATAATTCTCTACTCAACTCTTCTTGCATATCTCTCGACTCTTCTTCTCCCCTACTCTTCTAGATCCATTCTTTTCTCACCTCATCTCATCTTATTTTGGATCCCTTATGCTAGATCCACTATTCCTTTCATATTTTCTTCTTCCCCCTTCTTTCCATCCCCCCCACCCCCTCCACGTGGGGTGTTTACTCTATCATTCTATTGGACTCCATGCACATTAGCCCCTTCTTTATGAACAAAATTTTTATCCATAGAGGAATTTCTTCCAATAGTATCCTTCTAGGGTCGATTGCAAACTTTCTTTTATCACTACAAAAAGACTCATTACATTCAACAAAAAACTCCAAAATATACCCTTCTTTCACACAATCGAACCAAAAATCGATAACTCTGGCCCACTTATTATCCATATATTTCAATCTATAGATTGCATATTGGCCCCAAACTAGTGATTCTTGGGCTCTCCATATAGATTTAATCTTTCTGTCTCTTTGTCCACTCATGCAGTAAACAAGGAAACTCAACAAAGAATAATTCACATAAATATATATAGATGTATCTTTGTTTCCATCATTTGAGGTTGATTTGCAGGTTCTTGGTCTCTCATCGCGTCAACTCATCCTCCTTCCTAAATGGTTTCCACGTCATGTCCTTCCTTCAACATGTAGCACAAAACCTTCAGGTTCTGGTAACATAACCAATTGTTGGATCGGGGTTTCAGACCCAAGGTTCGAAAGGATTTACCAACAAATACCCTATAGGAGTCGTCATATTCAATATTCAAGGACTAAATAAGGTCTCACCTAAGATGCCATGAAAATCATAGAGACCATAGATTTGATGCAAGTCATGAAGGAACAATATAGGCATAAAACACCCAACACAAATCCATGCATTCATTTCACATTCATTCATACCATTCATATAAGTGTTGTGCAAAATACTACATATCAAACATACATTCAAACTAGACTCCATGATATAAAGAGACAAAGATGATTCATGCTTCATTCATTAATATCAACATCATATAGATACATTGCAATACAAAGAGGGTCGAAGCCTGCATAGAGTGCATTCATAGTCAAACAGAGATCAACAATGTGCTCAGATCTCGATCTACTTTTTCTCTCATATTCACTTAATATCTCTAAACAAATAGTGAAACATAACATCATAAAGAGAACAACTAATACAATGTATTAATGGTTCTCTAACTCGTCTACAAATAACATAACAAAAAACTCTTTCTTAACTAAAAAAAAACCCAACCTTGACATATTTGCATGCATTTCTCTTATGTCTATTGGAGAGTGGCAATAATAACAACCTTGACAACTCACCCACAACCTCAACCATGAACAATCGGGTTCCTACAAAAATGGTTGCAATCATTATTGAAGATCTTCAAGGATTTGACATGAATGTGATCTCTTCAAGTATTTGTGCATAGTACAAAACTGGTTGGCGCGTGCAACATATCCTTGGTCGACGTAGCCATTGCATCTTGGCATTGCACAATGAAAATTCTCGAGCGCAGGTGCAATCTTTCTAAAACATTAGGGTGCCAATAATATTCACAGAAGATTCATATATAATCCTTAAGGTACTAAAGTCACAGGGTCTCAGTGGATCCCTAGCTCACCCAATATACCCAAAGCAAGAATGGAAAAGTACCATAATCATAATGAATGGATTTTCCTCTAAGCCCATAGTTTAAATATGCATGCATATCTCTTGACAAATGGTACCCATGTAGCCACCTTCCTACAACTTGGGAACTCATTCCCATCACTTAGGAACTGAGGATATAATCTTGAATTAAGACTTAGGTATTAGGAATATAATATTATATTCCTTATCTTAGCCCCTTTCCTTACGCCCTTAGCCCCCTTTCCCTCCCGTGGAGTCCTATCCCCCCATACTCTTTTGTCTAACTTGGTATGCAATTGTGATGTATCTTATTAATATGAGTGCATGTACAATTACATGGTTAGGTTCTCCGACCTTTGATCAATACAAGCACTCCAACCCAAAATCAAACTAGCTCACCAACCTATAAATAATATTTACATGGACATATTACAACCTAGGGTATTACAAGAGTGGAAGTCTCACTTTTGTGACCTACAAGAGCTTGTGTAGGTTGTTTGTAGGGGCTTAGGCCCACATAGTATTGTTTGCCTCCCTAACCTCTCATATCCATAATACATTTATTCACTCACTTGTATTCACTCTTGTGAGGAAATGTGACTAAGAAAAGAGAGTGCTCTCTCTCTCTCTCTCTCTCTCTCTCTCTCTCTCTCTCTCTCTCTCTCTCTCTCTCTCATTAATTCTTCACTTGTAATTGTGCACTCTCTCTCTTGAGGTGTTAAGGTTTCTTGGTTTTCTTATATTTTCTTAGAGCATGTTGGAGTTATAGGGTTAATGTTTATCCCTTGGAGATTTGGAGATTAGGGATTTTATAGAAAAACCTTGGGTGGATTTGTGAAGAAGAGAGAAGAGGAGGACTTCTTTCCTTGGAGGTTGTGTTGGAGAGATTATTGTGCTTGGATCTTCTTGGTTGAGGTGGGGTTTGATGATTTACCCAAGCTAGGACTTTTTGGATAGTTAGAGTTTTTGTACTAGCCTTGAGAGAAGGCTATGGTTATGTACTTGCACTTCATCTTGAGCTTATATATGAAGTTTCGAATTCTCCACATCGTATGTCATTTTCAGATTTGAATTTAATCTATATACGTTCTTTATGTGTTGCTATTTACAACGATTTATGTCTTGTTGATTGGACATAAGTAAACATGCAAATTATTAAGTTATTTGACATCTAAGGAAGAATATAAGGGGTTAATTTTACTATTGTAAAAGTGCATTTTCAGATCTAATTATTGACTGATAAGTTTCCCTAAAAGGGGTTGAAACTTATATCTTTGTTTGGTATCTTTTCTCCTTGAATTGTCAAGAAGTTTGGCGTTGTTTGAAGAAAATTATTGTGATTTTTTTGCTACTATTTTATACTCTAATTTATCGTAGACCTAAAGGCCAAAAATTATAGGGTTAAGATCCAACAAAACCTTATAGGAAGAAGGGGAAATTTTAGGTTTGCATTAATTTCTAGAGTATATGAAATTTCCACATGGTTTTAGAGCTTGTTATGGTTGAGATCACTCTCGAGTAAGAGGGATTTTGTATTTTAACTAGAGTTTACTTGGGAAAGGTACTTGACCTAGTTAAGGTCACTGGGCGTGAAACCCTAGGTTGTTTGGGAAAAGCATTTGTGCCCTAGAAAGGGATTTTTCTAGTTCATATACTATTGATTTTTGTGCACTTGAGAATTTTTAGGACATGTAAGGTGACTCTCTATCTAAGAAAGCGTGACAAGTTGGATGGAGCTTTCGATTTTGTTCCATGGAAGCTCATGCTTCATATTCTTACGAAGGAGGTCGATCTTTGGGAGTATGTTGAGAAGGAAATTCTAGAACCTACTGAGCCATCACAATTGGTCGCTCATCAAAAAAGTAGACCAAGGTGATGAGAATAGTTCTTGAGTTTTTGAAGGATCATTTCATCCCACACATATTAGATAAGAAGTCAGGTAAACACATGTTTGATGTTTTGGTTAAGTTATTTACGAATTCTTGTGCTTCTCGATAGATGCTTTTGTGAAACTAGCTCTTGGCCATTTGCATGAGAAAAATAGATACTATGGTGGGCTACTTGACCACGATTAGTGAATTGAAGGATTGATTGGCCATGATTAAAGCCAAGGTGGAGGATCAGGAGATAGTGTCCATCACCCTTAAGGGGATTACTCTTTCCTGGATGGATTTTATTTAGGGTATTTGTGCCCACAAGAACATACTAGATTTCCCAAAGCTTTGGGTTGATCTTGTGAAGGAAGAAATCAAATTGTAGTCTTGTGTAGAGCAACAAGGGGAAGTAGATGTTATCATTCTCATCAAGAATACAAATAAGGGTAGAAAGAAAGGCTTTAAGATGAATGATGGGACATATACATGAAAGGAGGACTTGAGTAAGGTTGTGTGCTTTTAATGTTACAAGATAGGACACTATGCAAGACAATGTCTGATCTAGGAGGATCCAAAACACTCAAAAAATGATAATCTCAAATGCTAATGAAAATGAATTCATTGTGTAGATCTCGAAAATAGATTTCCAGTGCAATTTGAACGGGCTCAAACAGATGCCATATGCAAAAGTTATTGCATTATGAAGTTTTAGACCGACAGACAAAAAGTCAACAGAGCAGGACACGTGGCATCCCCACATGGTAGTACAAATGGTATAGATAGGTGATGTGGAAACATCACATATGGACACATGGACTATATGGATGGCGTGATGATGTGGACTATACGGATGCCACATGGCATCACTTAAAAGATGACACGTTGAAAGTATGGTGTTGATGTAGCACTATACATACGAACACGTGGCAGGTGGCAGGCGGCGATATGGTGTTGATGTGGTAGGTGATAGGTGGCGGTATGGAAAATTGACATGGCATACTAACACGGTAGGTGACTGTGTAGGCTACGCGGTGCTGACTAGACAGGTGATTCTGCAACGCATGGTCCAATATGGAGGTGACATTTGGACCAACCAGAAGGTGTCACGTGGAACTTTGGAAATAACTAAGATGGCTAAGGTATCAAAAGTTGTTTGGAATGACCAGTGGGGGATTCAAACCCTAGACCTATTGTTGGTGGATTGGGTGCCTTACCGTTAGGCTATAGGGTAGTTCTTGTTACGATTCACAAATATACTATTTATAAAGTTATTGTTGTAACAAATGTGAAATGGGGGGAGGTCCACGGGTTGGAACCCATGACCTCCGCCCTACATATGCGCCAACAAACTAACAACATACAAAATATACCATTACGCTAACAATCTGGTGCTTAATATGGCACCCAACTACATGGTATTTAATTTCCCTATGAGGATATAGTGAGTTGGGTGGGATTTGACCCATCGACCTCCCATATAAAAGCCACACGAATTGCCATTGCATCGGGCAGCCTAGTTCGTGTCAAGAACTCTTTGAGTTTTATGACTCTTTGAGAGAAGTATAGGGTGCTTACAGTCAAAAGTTTTGGTTTTCCGAGGCAGTGCCGATTTTGATAGTTACACTTGTGTTTGAGAAAAAAATTAGAAGTTAAATGTAAAAGAAGCATATTTGAGCATTAATTGAGCAGACTCTCTTTTTTAAGCGAACCTAGAGACATAGCCCAAGATGGGTGAACTCCATTATCGACTTGTGTAATGTTCCTTGATATTTATTTTTAATATTTCTCTCCATGTTACAATTTTTATTTATGCAAGTTATTATCATTTAATGAAGCTTATGGATAAGTAAGCGTTTTCACATTATATTTTGCAAATAGTCAAGATGATCTTAATTTCCCGAATCTGGGAAGATGTTAGTGTATACTTAAGAATTAATTTGAAATCTAAGGATTTGCGTATCAAGTTGGTATCAGAGTTGGTTTGACGTGGATTTGCAAGTGAATGCTTACGAGGTCCAAAACTCAAGCTTGGTGAAAGATCGTTGAAGACTACATTCTTGAGATTGGTTCAAGGCGTGCATTTCGAAATGGCTTCAACAAACAACAAGGATTCTTCTAATAAGACAAAGAAAAGACATGTTTCATTTATGAGCTATCTCAAAGCATACTAATATTGATACACTTGTTGATAGTGGATCACAAGTAAATCTTATTTCAAAGAAAGTTGTTAACAATTTGGGATTGGAAACTAGGCCTCATCCGAGACTGTATCCTTTGGGTTGGATTTGTGATAATGCTTAGTTACTGTAACTAAGCAATGCAATTTACAGTTGAGATCACATCCAGTTTCATTGAAGAGGTAAAGTTAGACGTGGTTCCACTTGACATTTGCGGGATGGTTTTGGGAAGTCTATACTTGTATGACAGGAAGACCATTTTCTACAGGGAACAAAAGAAGTATCATATTTTCAAGGATGGGATTCAATTCACTATGATAGTTCATCAGATGAAGACTAATTTGATTGCTATCCCTACATGGCACGTGAAAATTCTAGTTAATGGTAGTATCCAGGATCCAGATTTACAGCCTACAGTTGGAAGTAAAGAAGATCCTTTGGTTTATGTTGCTCCTGTTAAGAAGGGAAAAGATGTTGATGGTTCATTCTCTTTTGCATATGTATATTCAGTCTTATTTTTCAATTTATTACTAATTAATGGAGTATGTTTATTAGTAGCAACAATGAATGGCGGAGTTTGTGAATTTAAGGGAATGGTTAACTTGGTCAACAATGTTGTTTCAATTTTCATTATTATTGTGATGAGTCAGGTGCTCATTATCCATGCAAGATGGATGTATGATACTATACAAGTGAGGTGACAGTACCCTCACTTCATTTCTGAATGAACCAAACTTTTGGAGATTATATCGGTTGCTTGGACGACCTATAATTGGATCCAATGATTTATGGGATTCAGAGTCAATGTCGGCATCAAAGAAAAGCAATTGAAAGACTTCTTCTGATATTTTCATAAGAAGGAGACCCTATTCCATTACGGGGAAGCAGTATGCAGTGGAACATTAATGTTTAGCATTTGTAAATAGAAAAGTTAGCACACATATGTAGCGCCTCTGAATCATTTTTCCATTGTTGTAATAGAGGGTTTTATTTATCCACTCTTGGAGAATTTCGAGAGTGAGAGGGGTCTTGTAGGGATTCCTAATCCTTTCTTGGGAAACATTGAAGACAATTGTTGCAATGTTGTTTTATTATCAGCTGATGGATTACATGTGGGTCAAATTACCCAAGTAATGTCATTCTTGTTCTGAAGTACAAAGGTGAAAGAATGAAAGAATGCGACATTGAAGACATTGGTCATGTAGATCGGGAGCGAGAAGAGCATCGTAGTTATGCAATATCTTCCTAGAGCCGGCAAAGAAAAAAATCTTTATTATATGAAGTAAGGAGGTAGAATACTTATTAAAAGAGTGAAATAAGTATAGTTGGTTGTTGATTAAATTCCATGTAAAATGTATGATTTATGTTATGTACATCATAAATATGTTATGTAAATGTCGTGTTCATGTAAGATGTATTCTTAATGCCTTGTAAAGAAGCAAGTCAAACAATACAGTTGCTTAGGAAAACATGTTTGGATTTTTATTTCATAGAAGCGAGTGAAGGAAATGAACAAGAAGTTCATTCAGAGACTCCAATAGATACATCAAGCAATACAAGAATAATGGAGATCCAAGATGGCGATCCAAGATGGAAGTCCAAGATGGAGATCCAAGTTGAAGATTCAAGATGGATATTCCAATATGGAGATCCAAGATGGCGATCCAAGATGGCGATCCAAGATGGCGATCCAAGATGGAGATTCAAGATGGAGATCAAATATGGAGATTCCAAGATGGAGATCCATGATGGCGATCCAAGACGAAATTCCGAGATGGAGATTCAAGATGGAGTTCCGGGATGGAGATTCAAAGATGAAAATCCAAGATGGAGATCTAATATGACGATCCAAGATGGAAGTCCAAGATAGAGATTCAAGATGGATATTCCAAGATGAAGATTCCAAGATGGAGATCCAAGATGGAGATCCAATATGGCAATCCAAGATGGAATTCCAATATGGAGATTCAAGATGGGGGTCCAAGATGAATATCCAAGATGTAGTTTCAAGATGGAGATCCAAGATGGACATTCAAGATGGAGAATTTATGGGACGAAGATTAGTTGAAGTGCATTTCAGCAAAGTGGATAGAGACCAGAGGAAGCTTTATCGTCACTGAGTAATTCATACTTTTGGAGGTCCAAAAGTTCTTCAGTGGGGAGGTGTGATCCAGGAGGATCTGGAATGCTAAAAAATTGATCATCTCGAATGATAATGAAAATGACTTCATTGCATAGAGTTCGACAAGATATTTCCAATGCAATTTGAATGGGCTCAAACAGATGCCATATGCAGAAGTTATCACGTTCTAAACTTTTTGACCAACATGTAAAAAGTAAATAGAACACGACACATGGCATCCCCACAAGGCTACCACGTGCCAGTACCGATGGTACGAACATGTGACATAGAATCAGATTAGATGGACACGTGGTTTGTATGGATGCCACATGGCATCACTGAAAGGATGACATGTGGCAGGTACAGTGTTGACGTTGCATTGTATGGATGGAAATGGGGCAAGTGACAAGTGGCGGTATGGCACTGACGTGGTAGGTGACAAGTGTTAAGTTTTAATGTTGTTATTAGGTTATCTTCAATTTACTAGAGCATTCAATGCATTTCCAAAACAACATCATAAGGATGATCATTGAAAGAAACAAAATCAAAAGGTACACAACATTTTATCCTGGGAAACCCTCATGGGGGAGAAAACCAACAAAAACTTCCTCAATAATAGATTGCCAATACAATTCCAAGACTAAGACCAAACCACCAAGAATAAACTAGGACTTAGCATGTGCCTATCTTCTCCTTATTGCAACTGCAACTTCCTTCAAAAGATGTGCACTAGAAGTGTGAGTGAGTGAACAAGTGAGGCACCATCCTCACTTATATATACTAGCTGAGCAGGTGCTAGGGTTATGTCTCTTCACTTAGTAGGGATGACTTCTTCCAAGAGTGGTTAAAACCACTTTATAAACCCTAGAGGCCGACTTCTCAAATACCACCATATAAATATGGTTTGACCAATCCACAAAAGGGGATTTAGTCTTATACAACACCTGACATGATCAATCCACAAAAGGGGATTTGATCTATAAGATGATAACTCAAATATAATTAGAATATTCTTCAAAGTTACAATATTTCAACACCCCCCCTTAACGAGAATGGTATTCTACTGACATAACCCAGTACAACATCTTAAGGAGAGAGACAGGGCATCAACATATGGAACACTAACTGGCATATATATAAGTCATCAGAAGTTTTTCTCATCATCAATATCATCATCATTCACAACATGGAGCTGGAGTAGCATAATCATCATCATCTGCATGAAGTTGACACATCAACATCAATAACATGAGGCTGAGACAACAACATCATCATCATATGGCAACAGAATGAGGCAGGTGCAACAACAACATTTTGTGGTACTCTAGTAGAGCGTCCTTACCGAACCTTCAGGATCTTCCAAGGAATCATAATATTCCCTAGGATATAAAATCCTAACAAGATACCACGTGGTACTTTGACAGACCGTCCTTATCGGACCTTCAGGATCTGCCCAGGAATCATAAGATTCCCTAGGATATAAAATTCTAATGGAGCTACCTCTTCTAACCATAGCTGGCATATACATGCACAGGTACTCTGATAGACCATCCTTACAAGACCTTCGGGATCTACCCAAGGATGATCAATCCCCTAGGATATAAAATCCTAACGGAGCTACCCATTGTTGGTCAAGATAACATAGTATCATCAACATCACTCTCCCTTTCAAGGGAGGTCCTTTTGGACAACACCAAGCTTGTCTCAGAAGTACTCAAACTTCACACGAGACAGAGGCTTGGTCAACACATCTGCAACCTACTCATTTATGCCAACATATTGGAGCTTTACAGCTCCCCTCTGTACCATATCACGAATGTAGTGATACTGGATCTCTATGTGTTTCGACTTATCATGGAACATTGGGTTCTCCATCATCTTTATGCAACTCTGGTTATCACATAGAATCATGGTGGCTTCCATCTCCATATCGAATAGACTTGTCAACAACTTCTGAATCCATATGGCTTCACAACTGGCGGAACATGTTGCAATATATTTTTCTTTTGTCGTGTTGAGAGAAATACTGGATTACTTTCTACTTTGCCATGAAGTCATGACTGACCCCAAACTAAAACAACATCTTGAAGTTCTCTTTCAATCAGAAGCACTTCCAGACCAATCTGAATTAGTATAACCATACAGTCTGAATTCATGATCTCCAGTATAACAAAGACCATAATCCAACATACCCTTAAGCTATCTCATCACATGCTTTGCAGCTACAAGGTGAACATGCCTGGGCTGTACCAGATGCTGACTCAAGGTGTTCATAGTAAAGCATATATCTAGCCTAGTATTTGTCAAATACATCAATGAACCAATAATTTATTTGTATAGAGTAGCATCAACCAACTCTGATGAAGTATCAACCAAGAGCTTCAAATTTGTTTCCATGGGTGTGTTCATGGATTTACATTCCAACATGTCAAATCTCTTCAGTATTTCAATTGCATACTTCCCTTGGTTAAGGAAGATCGTTTATGGGCTTTGCCAAACTTCAAGACCTAAGAAATAATGCGTCGGGCCTAGGTCTTTCATCTCAAACTCTGCAACGAGCTTCTTCTTACAATCTGCGATGAGATTTTCTTCTTCTGTCAAGAATAAATCATCTACATATAGTATCAATATCACTGGCTCATCATTCATAACCTTGAAGTAAAGGTTAAATTCAACTTTACTCTTGGTAAAGCCCAAGCTCATCATGAAATTATTAATTCTTCCATACCAAGCTCTAGGAGTTGAGTCTTTATGTATTCAACTTCAAACCCTTGTGGTTGTTCTATATACACTTCTTCAATATTACCATTTAAGAAGGTTGTTTTCACATCCATCTAGTGTAACTTCAACTTCATTTTGACTACAAGAGCTATGATGGTTCTGATGGAAGTGTATCTAGCTATAGGAGCAAAAGTATCTTCATAATCAATACCTTCCTTTTGAGAAAAAAACACGAGCCACAAATATTGCTTTGTGTTTTTCAATACTTCCATCTGTTGCATGTTTTATCTTGTATATGCACTTGGAAAATACCACATCTTTGTTCTTTGGTCTGGGAACTACTTCCCAAACATCATTCTTTATAATGGACTAGTATTCATCTGTCATGGTATCCACCCATTATTTCTTCTAAATGGCTTATTCAAAGCAAGTAGGTTCCTTTTCTATGACGTCACACATCAAAGCCATATAGTTGGAGAATGGCTTAGGTTTATTTCTTTGTCTCATGGTTCCTCCTGGGCACCATACTTCTCTGCATCTTGAATAAGTTCTCCCACCCAAGATGGCTTTCTCTTGTGAGAGATAGTCATACGGGGAGGTTCTTGAGATTATATCATATCATAATATTTTGGAATCTCATCATCTGAGGTAAATGTAACTTCCTTCACAGGTTCTATAGCTCTGGGAGCTAAAAGTTCTTCTTCATATACTTCTTCAAGCTGGCATCTTCTTGATATTTTGATTTATGCATCTTCATCAAATGTTACATCTATGTTGATCTCAATATGATGGTAACCTGGTATGTAAATTCTGAAGGCCTTAGAGACCTCACGGTATCCAACAAATATCCCCTTCTTTACTAAAGGATCCAGCTTAGTTCTCCTTTCTTTCGGAATGTGTACAAACACTGGACAACCAAATATTTTAGATGGCTTACTTCTGGCTTCTTTCCGGTGAACATTTCTTCTGGGGTTTTGAATCCAAGTGCACTATGGGATAAAAAAATTTGGACATAAATTTATGTTCTTGTTGCTTCATCCCATAAGTGCATTGGAAGATCTTGATTATGGATCATAGTCTTCACTACTTCCATAATTGTTCTATTATTTCTTTTTGCTACACCATTTTGTTGAGGATTGTAGGGAGTGGTGTGCTCCCTCTTAATCTTATCATCTCCACAAAAGAATTCAAATTCATTTGAGGTGTACTCTCCTCCATTATCTGACCTGAGTATCTTGATTTTTCTTTCAGAGAGGTTTTCTACCAAGGCTTTGAATTCCTTGAACTCTTCGAGTACTTCATATTTTGATTTCAAGAAATAAACCCGGGTCTTACTAGAGTAATCATCAATAAATGATACATAGCATACATACCCTCTTAGAGAGGTTGATGGCATTGGACCGTATACATCTGAGTGGATGAGTTCCAAGATTCCTTCTGCTTTATTGTCGCTCTTTGGGAAAGGATTCTTTATGTTATTTCCTTGTGCACATCCCTTGCATACACCTTCATGATCAACCTTAAATTTCGGTAAACCTATAACTACCTTGCTTACATATGGTAAGGCTTTGTAGTTGATGTGAGCTAGTCTTCTATGCCAAAGTTCACAAGGACTTTCAGTAGAGTCAGTTAAGGCTGCATCTGAGTGACCTTCTTTTATTCCAATAACAACTGCATCTTCTATGGTTTTTCCTTTAGGCCACATAAGAAGTTCACCGTATATGAATGCAACTCTGAAACCTTTCTTATCTAGAGTTGAGATAGAAAGTGAGTTCTTTGTCAAACCTGGTACAAAGTACATCCTTCATTCTCATCGGAGTTCTTGAATCCAGTTTGTAGGTGGATTCTCCCATTCCTTTGATAGGATATTGATAATCATCTCCAAGTGAAACTTTCTGGGGAACATCCTTTTATGTAAGGCTAGAGAGCATGTCTTTATTTCATGTCATGTGCTTAGAGGCACCACTATATATGAGCCAAGTATCCTGTCCAGGTGTCACAGATCCTAAGAGGGCGGAAAACAATACATAATCTTCAATTTCTTCTTTGGTTACCTTCTTGGGTGGCTCATCATATTCAACTGCATGGGAATGATGCCCTTTGTTATTTCTATTCTTGTATTCTTCCCTTCTGGCAGGACAATTCTTAGGAATGTGTCCCATCTTATCAAAATGACAACATTGATAAGAAGATAAATCATTTTCCTTCCTTTGACCCTTATGATATTTCTGGAATCTCTATGGAGGGTGAGATTCTTTATGGAAGTGGGTGAATCTCCTTGGGGAGTGAGATTATTTATGAAGGTGAGTCTCCTTTTGGAAATGAGACATTTTCTTTCCTCCTTTAGCATGAGCAAATAGGGCTCGATCTTCATCCCTTAAATATAGTACGGCTTCTTGGTTGGTTATTCTTGCTTCTTCTTGAACACATTCTTCCCATAGACTGTCAAATTGGAGTTTCTCTTTTCTTGCATAGATAGTTTGGATGAAGGCATCCCAAGGTCTTGTGAGACCATTAAGAGTTTTCACGATGAGTTCATATTCATCCAAGTTGTCTCCAATTGCTTGTAACTGTTCCTTGAATTGAGAAACCCTAGAGAAACAATCTTGAATTGTTTCTCCTTTCTGCATATTTGTATTCTTGCGTTGGGTTCTCATATTCATCTTCTGGTTCATGTTATTTCCTTCATACATTCTAGTTAGGGCATCAAACATCTCTTTTGGAGTATTATTAGAAGACACTTGAGGGATCAAGTGGTATTTAATGGAATCTGCAATGATTATTTTGGCCCTAAACATATCCTGCATGTACTTCTCTTTGGTTGCTTCTTCTTCGGGTTCTGGTACATTTTCTTTTATGAATTTTGCAAGGTCATTCTCTTCAAGAATGATTCCAATTATATACTTCCAATAACGAAAGTTTTCCACACCTTCTAATTTGTCAACAAGATTGGTGCTTGCAGACATCTTGACCTGTAGCTAGAAAAATGACCAGAAAATGAAAGTGCTCAGAAAATGAATATGAACTTACCAGGGGATGCGTTGGGTTGAGGTGAGTTGGTTGGAGCTGACTGTTTCCAAAAATTTCAAGTTTTACCCCTTGAAACTTGACCTGCGCACTTTTGGACTGGTACTTCTAGTACTGGTTCTGGTTTCCTCGTTTCCTAGTACCATTCAAAACTAGGGTTTAACTTTTCAGAGAATATGGCCACTAAAGAGGTGCACTCAAGTTGCTAAAAGATGTGTTAGGCTATTGTGCACTTCCTTCGATAGTTTTTGGTCAAAAATTCCTCTCCAATAAGAAACCCTAATTTCCTTGTACGTCAATGGTGACGTTTTTAGATACCCAGTGAAAGGTGCTCTAGTCAATCAAGCTTTGATACCATGTTAATTTTTAATGTTTTTATTAGGTTATCTTCAATTTACTAGAGCATTCAATGCATTTCCAAAACAACAACATAAGGAGGATCATTGAAAGAAACACAATCACAAGGTACACAACATTTTATCCTAGGAAACCCTCATGGGGGAGAAAACCCAGCAAAAACTTCCTCAATAATAGATTTTCAATACAATGCCAAGACTAAGACCAAACCACCAAGAATAAACTAGGACTTAGCATGTGCCTCTCTTCTCCTTCGTGCAACTGCAACTTCCTTCAAAAGATGTGCACTAGAAGTGTGAGTGAGTGAGTGAACAAGTGAGGTGCCATCCTCACTTATATATATTAGTTGAGCAGGTGCTAGGATTATGTATCTTCACTTAGTAGGGCCGAATTCTTCCAAGAGTGGTTAAAACCACTTTATAAACCCTAGAGGCCAACTTCTCAAATACCACCATATAAATATGGTTTCACTAATCCACAAAAGGGGATTTGGCCTTATACAAGACCTGTCATGATCAATCCATAGAAGGGGATTTGATATATAAGACGGCAACTCAAATATAATTAGAAGATTCTTCAAAGTTACAATATTTCAACAACAGGTGGCAGTACGAACATCTGATGTGGAAGGTACAACAGTGATATGGCATGCTGAAAAGGCAGGTGACGGTGCAGGCTATGTGGTGTTGACTGGACAGGTGACTGTGTAATGCATGGGAAAATTCAAAGGTGACATGTGGACCAACCAGAAGGTGTCACGTGGCACTCCGAAAATAGCCAAGATGGCTAAGGTGTCAAAAGTTGTTTGGAACAACCAATGGGGTATTAAAACCCTGGACCTACTACCAGTAGATTGGGTGCCTTACCGTTAGGCTATGGGGTAGATATTGTTACAATTATCAAACATTATATTTATAAATTAATTGTTGTAACAAATGTGAAATGGGGGGAGGTTCGCGGGTTGCAACCTGCAACCTCCACCCTACATATGCTCCAACGAACTAATAACATACCAAATATATTATTACGCCAACAATCTGGTGCTTAATATGGCACCCAACTACATTGTCTCTAATTCCCCTCCGAGGATATAGCGGGTCAAGTGGGATTCGACCCCCCCAACCTCCCCTATAAAATCCATACTAATTATCATTGCACCGAGCGACCTAGTTCGTGTCAAGAACTCAAAGTGAGTTTTTTTTGACATGGGTTTTCGTGCCAAGAGAGGGTTTGCATCATTTTGCATGCCAAGAGTTTATGCTCATGGTATTTTGATTTTTGGGAGTCTTTGAGAGAAGTATAGGGTGTTTACAGTCAAAAGTTTCAGTTTTCCAAGCAGTGCCAATTTTGACAGTTACACTTGTGTTTGTGCAACATATCAGAAGGTCATTGTAAAAGAAGCATATATGAGCATTAATAGAGTGGTCTCTTGTTTAGAAGCGGACCCAGAGACGTAGCCCAAGATGGGTAAACTATGTTATCAACTTGTGTAGTGTGCCTTGATATTTGTTGTTAATATTTCTCTCCATATTAGCATTTTCGTTTTTGTAATTTATTATCAGTTAATGAATTTTATGGATAAGTAATTGTTTTCACATGATATTTGGAAAATAGTCAAGACAATCTTAATTTCTTGAATTTGGTTGGATGTTAGTGTCTGCTTAAGAATTAATTTAACATCTAAGGATTTTCGGATCAACGTCCATTGAAGAAGAAGGGAAAAGGTGTGAAACATGTTGCAGTTGGCACTGTAGTGGGTGTATAAAAGATGTCCTCTTTGTTTGAAACTACCTTTTACACGATTTCTTGTTTATCTTCTAACACTTTGACTATTGTTGGCTGGTATGTGGAAAATGGAGCTTCAAGACACAAGACATATGTCATGTCTCTATTTAGCAACATTCAAGAGCAAGAGGGAGGCATGATTGTGGAGCTCAATGATGATGCCACATACTTTATTAGAGGAGTCAACTCCATTTCATTCTAGATGCCTTCAAGAGATTTTATTGAGCTTAATGGTATTTATTCGTTCTAGGCTTGAGGAAAAACCTCCTTTCAATTTCTTGCATGATAGATATGTAATGGAGAGTTTCTTTTGAGGGACAATATTGCACCATCAATTATTCTAGTCTACCTAGTCCAAGGACTTTGGCTATAGGAGTTAGAGAGGGTGGAATTTATAAGTTACTTGTTGATCTAGTGGCACTCTTACATTCTGATGAGAGATTGGTAGGGCTTCCAACTCTTAGGAGACACGTGCATGGTGATATATCATTGAGCTAGGTTTAGGTTCAGGTGAAAACATTATGATTGTATCCCATGTAGATGAGAATGTAAGATCTTTTAGTTCACATGGTTCTTTTTTTGTGATTGAGGAGAATGTGGAGATTGTTGATCTAGAGACTTAGGAACATCTACGAGCACATGAAACATTAGTGAGGGTGAGTCTACCTCCTAAGAGATATTTTACTCGTGTAGCATTGGTTTCTTCCATCCATGAGACTTCCAGTTGTTCATTGGAGGAGAGGTGTGGTGCCTTGATGGGTGATGTCAAGATTCATTCCAAAGTTGTAGCTGATGGGAGTATTATAGAGTACAAATCCAAGAGGGATTTTGGATTCTCTTAGACATAGGGAGTTTCCCTTAGTGATACTCTTACTTCTAAATTCTCTCGAGGTGAGGGAGTTTACCTAGTTTAGCTTGGTTCAATTGCTAGGGGATTTGAGGTATTCTCATGCTAACAGGTTAATGATGACCTAGTATTGACATGATCTTGTATGGATATGTGATTGTGTTTGCATGATTTCCTAGAGATTTCATGATGTGATGTTCATGGATGTTGGTCCATGATGTTGACTTGGAGGATGATAGAGTTTGGCAGGTTGTTTTTTCTCCAGTGATATATTCATTCGTATTCATGGTTGATAGTGTTGTTGCAAGTGATGATGATTGATTTTGGGACTAAAACTAGTACTGAATTTCATATAGTAGGTTTGGTTGAGTTGTAGAGGGAGTTGACAAGTGTTGGTGTAAACACTTTCCTTGTAAAGAGTGAGTGTTGGATTTTCAAGTTACTCAAAAAGTATTTGCACCATGTTGGGGG
>ML813301.1:205021-231250 GCA_009831015.1 Picea engelmannii | reverse complement strand
GAATCAAGTTATCATGTGCTTCTAGGATCGTTTGAATAGCAAATTGTAAGCTTTCTAGATTTAGGCCTTTATAATTTGAGTGAGGTCGATTTGTGGGAAAAGGATTCCTAAAAGGGGGTTTGTAAGGCACTTTGCTCGAAGAAGCTTCTTCAGCCGACCTTTTCAAATCTATAACTTGATTGGATAACTTATGAACGACTTTCTGTAAGTTTTCTAGATCCGAACTCTCTGGTTGAGCTTTGTTTTGGGGAGGTCTAGGAAGAATTTTGATTTTCTTCTTGGAGGATGAACTAGTCTCTATCTCGTTACAGGTATTGTCTTTTAAGCTGAGAATATCTTTCTCGATTTGACTCGCCTCCTCGAAGGCTTCTAACAATGTGGCTTTCTTGGACCTCTTTACCCAAATGGATATGTTTTGATGTAAGGCTTTCGTGTAGTATGTGACAATAATATTTTCGGCAAGCATCGAATCCATGGGGATTCGGTTCTTTAGTGTCAGGAACCTTTGATTAAAGTCTTTTATCTTTTCTTTGGGGTTCATTTTTAAACTAGAAAGCTCCATGACTAGAACTTCAAGAGACTTGTCGTCTCTGAACTTCTCAAGGAAATAGGATTCAAATTTATCCCATGACACGATGGTGTGGGGCTATTGGGAAAAGTGCCAAGTAGAGGCATTGCCTTCAAAGGTGTAGGGAAACAATCTGCACACTACGTCTTTGTGCTCAACACTACGGAGCCTAATGGATAGCATAAACTTTTTGATGTGATCTTCAGTGATCTGCTTGGAGTTTGGGTCAAATTTAGGGAGCCATTTCTCTGGATGTTTAGGCAAAGGATGTTGGGGACCAGGTATGGCCACTGCATCTTGGTCGAGCCAAGGTCTGGCGGGATTGTTCGGATTGTCCATAGGTGTGGGTGGTGTCGAAGGCTAAGGCGAGGAACTTCCTTCGTCTAAGGATTCTTCTGCAAAAGAAGAAGGAGATGAAGGGGGTGGTGATGGTGGAATACCATATCCTCCTGCTGCAGGAGTGAGGGTATGATCTGGATCTGTAGGGTTTAAGGTAAGATCATTACCTTCAAGTTTCTCTCTGATATCAGATAAGTCTAATGGTTGGTTCAAAGTTCGACCTGGTTGTCTGATACAGGCTAAGGCATTGTGCGTTCTTATGAGGGATTGACGAACAATTTCTTGTATGTCGCCACCTGGGGGGTTTGGAGTTGCTGGTTCAATGGTGATCTGTGGATCGTCATTTGATGTGGTTGTTGTTTGAGGGACAAAATTTGTCGTCTGAGCGACTTCTAGTTACTATAGGTGAGCGGGTAGGTGAGGGAGGAGTCTTGCGACCTCTTCGTGCCATTAATAGTTTTCAGGCCCTCCTTTTAGTGCCATTTGTTGATGGGAGAAATTGGCCACTCGTCAACTGGAAGAGTGAATCCAGTCCGGGGTTGTCTAGTTAACCCAAGCCATTTGGATTAATTCACTTCGACGGGTTTAGCGGCTCCATTGGCCGAACTAAGTTCTAAAGAAAATGAGAAATAACTAAAGAAAATGCAATACTTAATAAATAACAATCACTAAAATCTATATGTACATTTAAATATATATATGTACAATTTATTTAAATAATCTGTGTTTAATAATTCTATATACAATATGTACAAAACATGAGTTTTAATCTAAACTCGTAAAAATCAAATGTAGATTGATTACTTTAGCAATAATAATAAAGAAAGTGAAAATACTATCTAATTTATTTTTTTTGGTTTGTTTTCTTAGATGTATACACTCATGAAATCAAACATTAAACTGCCTAATTGAACAGAAAATAAAAGATAGTAGAAAATGTTTTATATGTGGAAAACTTCTATATTCAGCAAACTAATGAAATCAAATAACATGCTAACCTGTTATTGCATCCATTGTCTGTTCGATATTGAATATCCAGCCACCTTTATCTGAGAAGTGAACCTACAACAGATCTTGAGATTGCTCTGAATAAATGCGAAACAATAATGTTGGAGATTGAATTATAATAACAGAACATTTAATAGATACAGTTACAGTAATCATATGTTTTGCAAATTCCTACGATGAGATAAATATTCCTGTAAGAACTTGCATGCATACATTCAACAGAAATTAGAGATGAATCTAGTAATTTAAATTGGATAGATGATCACTGTGTATATATTGTATCTAAAACATAAGATATGGGCCGCATATAAAATGAATCATGTGAAATGGTAATAAATCACGACGACGAAAGTAATCACCATCTATTATACAATTAGCATACACATGACCTGAATCAAAACATCGTATAGAAAATCTAAAGCTATAACGTGCATTCTGTTTCATTCAAGTCTGCGATAAAAACACCCATACTCTTGCCCCGGGCTCAGATGATCCAAATGTTTACAAAATGATATGTTTATATAGGTTTCAGGAAACATAATTGTTTCCTGTTCATAATATCAAATTGGTTTCAAAAAATAAAGGGGGATGCAACCACCCTGATTTCACTAGATATCAAAAAACTACCAACAGTCTAATTCTATTTACTCAAAATACAAAATTGATATGGCTGGGAGATCTCAAAAAGTGTCTCATATCATCTTTGAAATCATGGACTCCTTAATTATCCTAAAAACAAAAGAAAATAAGAAGATCGCATATATGTTTTCAGTCATCAAATCAAACAATTCAAATTTTCTTAACTGGCTACAGAATCTTGTGATTCTGTAGCTAGTTATAATAGGAAATGCAATCTTATTTTATTGAATAAAAAAAACAGCCTAATCTTAATAATAAAAATAGTTTATTCAATCAAATCAAATATCCTAACTTAAGAATGACACAATCATGTTATTAAATAAAGAAAAAACCATACCTCTAATCATGAAATCAAAACGTATCAAGAAACTTTGGAATTAACGATAGCTGTAGTTGCCTCTACGTTTTTGAAAATCACATGACCTGTAGTTTTCAAATGCTTCTCCTTCCCTTGGATGATGGATTCAATTATGTTGTTTTTGTTTGTCAACATATCAACTTGGTCTCTTAAAGACTTGACTCATGACTGTAGCAGTGGGACATCGGTATAGTATCTATCGATCCACGATCGGCACACATCACATTGTGACTGTAAAGAGTTTGCATTAGAACGAACAACATTACGGGTCGGAGAATCCTCCATGCGAATGGTAGATTTATCACAGAGATGGATACCAGGAAACGTTGGGTTTCCCTTTAGACAAGGAGGCAAATTATTAACATAGTTATAGGGTCGGTTAGGGTATAACCCGAATGACACAGGATCTTCTTCAACAAGGAATTTGTCAATTTCTGAGTCTAATCTTTCGCTCACTTCAATCATGTTGATCGTGTCTGCACGGGGGTTTGTTATTTCGAAGACTTCGAGAAATTAACCGACTAGATCTTTTGTTTTTGAAATTGACATCAACACTGCCTTTTAACTTCTTTCATGTAGGTTTCTTCACATTTTTAATACAATCCTTTGGATGTGTAATGTGTCGACTGTCTTGTTGAATGACCTTAGGGTAGCTTGAGGGTTCGTTGTTAGGGGGAAAATCACAAGCCTGGAGAGGTGGGGGAGAGGTTGTTGGGTTCACAAGGGTTTCCTCAATGACTGGCTTATCTACTTGTCCCAACTCATGGTTGCCAAAACCATTTCGTGTAATGAAAGAATCCCAACAATCATTTTGTGACTGTAACTGGTGCATGAGGATGATTTTAATCAAGCCATGATGAAATAGACTTGAATCTGACCTCTATTTCCTAAATCTTTTCCCCATTTTATATAGACTTCTGAGTAGGTAATAAGGCATATTCAACGGACAACCAATAAAACTCATAAGCAGGCATAAATGATATAGGAAAACAAGTCTGAATCGTCCCTCACATGTGATGAATTGCTTCACTACAGCAAGTAAATCATTCCACCTAGTTTTCAAGAACGAAATTGGCATACCTCGATCACAATTGATTATCTTTCGTGAGGTAAACAGTAAAGTCTAAGGGACTTCCTCCACTTTCTCGTTTTTGAACCATTTCTGACCAACCGTTGGATATCCCATGGCTTGACTTAGGAACTCTTCGGTTACTTCCAATTTCACATCACCAATTTTTTCCCTACAGCCATCAAAGGTTAAGGCAAACTCTTGGGCGACCTGAAGATTAAACCCCTGAAACTTTTTGATGAAAATATGCCAACCGTTCCTTTCCAAATCTTCCCTAGCATTATCATATGAGAGCAGGGTTTGGATGTCATTCAGTTTGACCCTTACCACTGGAGCCATACTGAATAGATGGGTAATTAACGCACAACACACTAGTAGGGTTTGCAAAAAGGAAACAGAGCCATAGCTCGGAGCCTTATCAATACATGTTGTGATGATTCAAACGATGGGCAAGGTGTTTAATCAAAATGTGTGTGAAGAGTTTTGTGAAACCCGAGACCATGCTAAGGAGTAATGGAATCCTGTACATTGTATGCCACCTTGGAATTGGGTACATGCCAGGACCAGAGTACTCTGAAAACATAGTGTGTGCATCATAGTTTGATTGCAAAGTTAGGTAGGTTTACAAAAATCGAATAGTCAAAAGTTTCATGGAAGAAATATGATCAAAAATCAAATCAAAATCCATACAAAAAAAAATGAATATCAAATGGTGGGTGTCTTTCGTTCATACAACCATGAATCTCTTAGGCACGCTTAGAATCGAAAGGGTCACAAACAAGGAGAGCAACATGCTCATAGCAAGAAATCACAATTCTGTAATAAACCATATGCTTTCAATGAAATTTTAAAACAGAATAGTAACGATAGTTGCGAGTTTTCATGCTTTCAGACATGAAAATGAAGCATGAATAGATGATAGGTAAAATGTGATGATTTATAACTGTCGTTTAGAGAAACGATCATAAAGAGTAATAAAATTTCATAGACCCTGTGTAGGCAGCTTATAAAAATAATAATCACATAATCGCTGCCAACATGACTGGAATGTGGTTCAGGGGGAACCAGAAGGTGTCATGCAAGTGCATCCTCTGCGCATATTGGACAGGAAAAACAAACATCTCTGGAATCGAGATATAGGGCTTGTAAAGGTCCAGTGGACCTGGTACGGTCCTGACAATGTGACATGGGAGCATGAAGATGTTATGTAGGTAGAGTACCCACATCTTTTTGAATATTTTGAAAATCTTGCAAAGACAGCGTAAAGTTGCACTGAGGACAGTGCATAAATAAGGGGAGGGGGATTGTAATGTCCCCAAGGCCGAGCCCCATTGTAAATCATGTTTATGAAATGATTTGTAATAAATTTTTTATAGGCTGGTGAGACAAGTTTATATAAGATGGTGGGCTTATGTGATTGTTAGGCCAGAGAGCCTAAGGGTTGAAGGCCAAGAGCCTGATTTTGTACATGTATCAATGCAGAACATTAATAAAATATAAACAATGTCGCGTACAGACCAACCACGATGAATGAGTGATGGGGGACTAAGCTTCCAGAGAGTGGGCAAGGGATTAGAGGTTGGAAGGTGGGAAGAGGGGCTAAGTGTTGAGCCTGGCGGCTAAGCCTGGGGGCTTAAGTCCTTGGGAATAATATTTTAATATTATTCCAAAAAGACCATGTGAATAATATGTTTTTATCCTAAGTTCTTTTGGAATGACATGTGACTTCCAAATGGTGGGAGGAACGCACACTGATGGAAGCATGCATCTTCATGGGTGACAAGTGTCAACCCAAACCCATGCAAATAAAATGGCCGAGTTGAATCATGGTGGGGGGCTCCTCCATTCTACCCGACCATCTGAACGTGAACCAGTCCAACCTCTGTAGGAGACCTCATGCATCTTCTGAACCACACATCCCCTGAACCAGAAGCCTGTGTTGATTTCGGGAAAAAGTTTGTGGTTGTTCTGGAAATTCGATACACCCCTTTTCTATTCTAAACCATGGAGTCTGAATCGACCCCTGCATGGAAAACTCGCCATGCATCCCTAAGAATCTAGAGTGTGAGTCTATCCCATGTTACCAGATACAGAAAATGGAAGTGTCCCGTCCCTGCTAAGCCTGGTTATGTTGTTCCACCTGTTTGTAGCTTCCCTAGGGTGTTCGTGTTTGGATTCCCGATGATTGTGGTGGACATGTAGTGTTTGAACCTGTGTGGCTTGTTGGCCAGTTTGTACAACACTCTCTCCAGGTGAGAGAGGTGGTTGAATTTGGAAGAACAGGTTGTTGGGCCTGTGAGTGACTCTCTCCAGGTGAGAGAGTGCGCAGAGGAAGGAGATGACTCCTGAAAGGAACCCTGTAGCTGCCACAGAGCTCGGAGACTTCCGGTCCGATCTATTGTTGAAACCCAAGGCAAGGGAGGTTAGCAGCCGTCTAGGTGACAAAGAAGGTGTATACTCCTAGGGTGGAATAGGCATGTGGGGAAGGAGAGTCTGTGGGCAGTGGGCATAAGTGATTCCTGGGAGAGAATCCTTCCTTGTGACTATGTGTTTTCCCTGTAACCTCAGCCTAGCCTAGGATTCCTTGCCTTGGGGGTGGAGCTTAGTCCCAACTTAGGGGTGACCCACTGCTTAGCTTGATGAGCAGTGTGTTCTAAGGCTGGAAGGTTCGTGGAAGGCCTGCACCTAGTTGGTGGAATTACCACCATTTCGAAGATAAGTACCAGATGATGTTTTAATTACTTTTCTGCATGTTTGTATATTTTTATTTATCATGTATTATGTTGTGCATATGAATTATTGTTAATACCATGGATTATTTATGTTAGAAGTAATTCTTATGGTTACTCTGAGTTTAAATGTGTTTCATTTGCTTAAATGCATGTCTTATATATAGAGTTAAGTATGAGATTGTTATTCCGCATAGTAATGTTGGCCTGACCATGGGGTTGATGGTTGGGAGCGTTACAGTTTGGTATCAGAGCGTTACAGTATGAAAGGGTGGTGCAGTTTGGTATTAGAGCGTTATAGTATGAAAGGGTGTTACACATGAAATTTCCATGTGTTGGGGATTGATGGTCCAAACACCATCAATTGCCACAGCCAAGCTACAACAGAGTATTCAAGCCTGAATTTCAAAATGTTTATGGAGATAAAGGGTACTCCAAAGAATGTATCAAGGATGAATTGATTAATCCCCTGATCGTAATTACCATGCTTATCACTTGTGAAGGTAGGTACTATGTCTTCAAAGCTTGCCATTTTCGTCTGTTAGCTCATTTCCAATTTAATAAGCCCTTGAATTTTCCTTTCTACTTCTTTAAAAGTCTTGAGAAAATGTCTTCCCAAGCACCTAAAAACTTGGCCAACCCTCACAATAGTCTATTCCACCACAGCCTCATCAAATTGCTTTTCATAAATAAGTTGACAAAACAGGGAAAGACATGGGATGAATTCCTCTATCAATTCTCAAAACCCCATCTCACAGTCAAGACCAGCAAGAGATCAATTGATTTAGAAACTGTTACTCCATCTAAGCCTCATTCTCCAAAGACCCCAAACCCTCCAACTCAAACTATCTTTCTATCTAAACAAAAGGCCAAGAAAATTGTTGATTCCCCTGCAGCCTCATCGGGCAAGAAAACCAAAAATCCTGTTGATAATTCCTCATTTCCCTCAATACCCGTGGATCCTCAACCTAAGAAGTTACAAGATGCATTTTAGCAAGATTTTCCTTTAGTCCCTATGAATAGAAGAGTATCCAATAGGTTCAAAGGGGAATCTTTTCGAAGAAGTACCCGAAGTGCAAGTGGAAAACCTAATGTAAAACCTCCAAGCACTTTGGATCCTATCCAATTATCTTCCAATCATGAAATCCCTCATAAAAGACTCAGAGAAGTTTTTGCAGAAGAGTTTGAACATGATAAAGAAGTAAAATATGAACCTATTCCCTCTCACAGACACTCTATTACTCCTACCTCCCAGATGCCTACATCAGCTTCCAAAGTTGATATACCTTCCACATCCATCAAGGGATCCAAGACCTCTTCTTCTGAAACATCTGATCAGACCCCAATTATTGAGAAATTACAACAAGAAAATGCTCAGTTGCTTCAACAGTTGGAAGAATGAAAAACTATGGATAGGCATCTACATCATGACAATGCGGTATTGCAAGAAAAAATGAATTCTCTCCAACGATTGGTTGATCAAATGACCACCACCAATCGTAGCCTCTGGACACAATTGAAACATCGTAAAAGGCCCAAAGAAATATCTCCAGGAAAAGAGGGAGAAGATTTTAAATCCAATCCACCCCCTCCTTCACGAGTCTATTTATGTTGGGTGATTCATTTTTGTTTGCAAAGGGACCTGCAAATCCTTAGGCATGGGGGTAATGTTGGGTTCTTGTTTTGATTTTTTTATTGCGATGATCAAATCCTTTTTGCATCGATATTACATATGATATGCTTCATATTAGCCATTTTGAAGGATTCTCAAAGGTTTATATATCAATTCACCATGAATTCGCATCATGTATGTATAATTGGTGTTTGTGTAATGGTTTTGTGATCAATTCAGTTCAGTTCGATGTTTATGAAGATCTAATGCATGGTTTTCTTTCAATAGGGAAAAATCATGGTCCAATCCTCCATCTGGTACCTCGTCCAACACTCCATTCATCACTTGATCCGACACTCCATTTGGCACGCGATCTGGCACTTGGAGCACACTGGAGCTAGCGGTTGGTACATTAGCGGCCTTTGGTGGATGAATCTGTGATCTGGGTCTTGTGCCCCCTCATGGCCTCTAGCTACAGAGCTCGACAGACCTCAGATTAGGCAGCTGTAGAGATTGTTGAGTGGCTCACAAAATTTGTAGAAGATGTTTTTGGTAGAACTCATTTAATGAGTTTGTTGTTTTTAGAGGAGGTCGACCCCTCCAGTGGTCGACCTCTCAAGATGTAAATTATCTATAAATACCACTACCAGTGGCATGACTAAGGGAGGAGTTTTTATTGTTTAATACAGACATTATCTGCAACTTTGTTCCAGACTATGTTTTTATGATTAATGACAGCATTGCGTTGAGTTAAGCACATGTTTTTTCTTGTTGGAGTGTAGCCACGACCTGTTGGGGGGGGCACTAGTGGTCTGGGTGATTGTGTATATCAGTAGATATTGTGTGTTCATCTTGTTTCTTATTTAGAATTTGTATTTTTTTCTTTACTGCATGTATTTCTCAATTTTAATTGTTGTGTATATGTCAATTATAATTTGTTAATCTAATTTGTTTTTCCTTAATTGCAGATTGCTTGTAGGAGTTGGTTAATTATAGTATTGTGTTTTTTTCCTTCTTAGCTATGAATCATCATGCAGGATACTAATTTATATAGTTGTATTGAAGTCTTGATTAATTACTTTGGTTTTGGTAATTGAGACAAAGCATTAGTTTAGACATAGCATTAGTTTAGATAGTGCATTAACTTAGACAAAGCATTAGTGTAAACAGAGTATTAGTTTAAGATTGTTTGCAAGCTTTGATAGATTAGTTGTTTCAAGTTTTGATAGCTTTAATTGAGATAGATTTAATTGCCATTTTTATTTGTAGATCTATTTTGTTTATTAATTTTTCCTTAGTATGATAGGACAGAAATAGATTTTGGATTATGATTTCTAAAATCATTTTTAGTTAATTTTGAAATATGATTTTTAATGATAGAATTAGTTCAGTTTAGATCATGAAATCTCAGTTATGAATTTGAATTGTAATTTCTAGTTGACATTGATAAAGAATTAGAATTTTGCACTGCGTGAATTTGAATTAGAATTTTTAGTCATGAATTCATGAGTTTATAGATTTTCTTGAAGTAGTGAATTTGAATAAGAGTGCTTTTAATCGTTGATGATTGATGTATAAATTTTAGAGATCACATGGATTCCCGAAATACTTAGTGTTGCTTCTATGATGGCAAAGCTTTCTTTAGATTGCCTTATTCGTACTTTCCATTTCTCTGTAGAAGTCAGCATTGAATTAATTCCTCTTGAACTATCACTAATATTCAGATGCCATCGTGATGTTATTCGACACCGAAGACACAATCATCACCTTTGAATACTTTCTTTCCTTTTACTGGAAGCTAGAAATAGTTTTGATCAATTAGAATTTGAATACAGTCATAACACTTTTACTTTTGATTAAGTATTAAAATTTATTCTTCGCGAAATAGAAATAGTTATGAGTTATTTTTAAGAATAAATTTCACTTGTCAAAATAATCTTGATAGGTTAGTTGTTTAATTTCTTACTTGCTCATAGGTAGGTAGATCAAATAACTCAGAAATAACTTACTTTTTGTTGCTTACTTAAAAAAAGATTGAATAGCTTAACTAGCTTTAAAATATATTGATATTTTCTTATTTAGAAATAGTCCATCAATTCATTGTTTTAATTTGTTTAGGGTAAATAGTTCATAATCCTAGAATTACTTAAAGCTCATTAATAGAATTTGTTAATTAATGAAAAGAATCATCTATTTAGAAAGTAGATTGATAGAGTGTTGATCCCTAGGTAGACCATATCCTAGTTAAATAATACTTCCCATAGCTTTTCTGCATTGGCTCGTACAATGCCACAACTCTAAGTTTACTTACCCCAAGTTGAAAATTTAATTAAGGGAATTAGTGCATATAGAATACCCAACAGCTTCATACCCCAAACATATATTCAAACCCTATTCATATTTATCCTTCATGCCCTAGCAAACCTTATAGCATCATTCCCATAATATAATCCCATATTGCATCATCACAACTTAAAAACAATGTAGTTTACAGCATCATAGAACTTAGTCCTTCATAGCGCACTCTTAAAACTCCAAGAAAATCCTCTTGCACACCTTTAGATCCCAAGAATACTCTCCAACTTCCCTTGCACACCTTAGACTTGATCTTATTGCTTGGATCTGCTTCAAATGCGTACATGTCTTGTATTTATAGTGTTCATGTGCTCGCTTTTAGGGCCAACCTATAAAGACTAGCTGGGTCGACCTGAACTTTTTGGTTGCATTATCTGATAGAAAATTTCATATATTCTCATTCCTTAGGAGTTAGAGGGAGTGGCATATCCCATTGGAAAGTTATCAGAATAATATTTGCAACACTATAACCTATGTTCCCATTTCGGATAGGTATTTATAGTAAAAATTCCTTCAAAGATAGGGTATTCAAATTGAGCATCAAAAATCCAAAAACAATGTTTCCAAGAATCTCCATCTTGCAATCTTCATCTTGGGCATCTATATTCTCTCCCTATCTTTGATATCAATGACAAAAATATTTCCAACACTCAAGACCTAGAAGAAGGATATTTTTTGAAACCCAATGACCTCTTGTTGATCTAGAACCAAAATGAGCGAAAACTTATAATCAATTGAAACGGAATTCTTGTTCATTGACTGAATGATTATACTTGATTCTCCCACCACTGTAAGGGTATGGATTTGAATATCCAATGTCATTCATAAACCTTGAAGTAAGGTGTACACCTAAACTTTGTTAGTAGAGGAAATTCTCAATTCCCATGCATAGTAGAGTTATGTTTTTCCTCCAGGATCAATCAGGATCGCCCCCTTGCAGTTGCCACCCCTTAGTATTATTAAATATTATTTACTATAAATATTATAATAATAAAATGATCTCAACCTTATCCAAGTTACAACATCTCTCACATACTCATCGACAAGATCTATTAAACCAACAAAAAGAGATAAACTAATCATTTTTAAAATGTCAACCAATAAAAAGAACTAGAATTTTTTTAATTAAACGTGGTAGAAAGTGCAAAAATTATTATGATTTTCATAAAAAAAAAATCAAGCTATGAAATTCGATAAATTTAAAAAAAGATATTGTTTGGTCTCACATTTTTAGGTTAATCCAACAATCTCACTATGATGGTCATAAACATTGGTTTTAATTTTAGCAATATTCATTTTATTTTAAGTTCATGATGTGGGGAAAAATAGTTTTGATTAGGAAAATAAAAAATGATAAAATCTTTATACTATTTTAACTTTATTTCTTTTTTCCATTCCAAGAAAAACTTGGCCATTGAGCACTAACTCCTTGGGTATTTTCTATTTCATCTTATTAATCATGACATTGTTACTCTATAACTTATTTTTAAATTTCACATAGATGTAAATTTAATATTATGAATATTATTAATTTGATTATTTTTTTCATTTTTCAATAGTCTGGGAAAACTTAGTAATTTTTAGTCCAACTTCTTTTTTCCAAGTGGTAGCTACTATTCATATTAAAGGCAATAAGAAATCATAATCTATCACTGCTCAACTAATTTATATCTATATTCTAAATATTTAATTGTGATTTTAAATTTATAAGAGTATAGAACTAACTTTGATCAAGAAAATACGAAAAATAAATTGTTTTAATTTTAAAATTATAAATTATCAAGGGTGGCAAGTGTGGGGGTTTGTTATTTATCCCAAAGAAAATGAAAAAAAATCCTTTGAATGGAGTTTGGGTAGAGCGTCAAATAATCAAGCGGAGGCATTAGCTCTATTTCAAGGGTTGAGGATTCTTGATGAAATTTATATCAAAAGATTTATTGTAATTGGGGACTCAACGTTAGTTATAAAATTACTATTTAGAGCCTCCTCTCTAAATGATGGAAAACTTATAAGAATTCTTAAGTGAATAAGAAAAGAAGTAAATAGGTTCAAAATCGTTGAATACTACCATATCCTAAGGGAGATCAACCAAAAGGCATATCAATTGGGAAATATGGTTGCTTAGCTGGACTATGGTGCCTTAAGAACAAAAAGTGGGGTGTCAATATCCCCCATATCTTAAGCTATAATCCATAGTCATGTATTACAGTTGCATGAGAGACAAATGGCACATTAATCACAAGGGTGATTCAACCATAAAACACGGTGACCAAGGTGCATTAACTTCGTGGTACCCTCACACACTCAATGTTTAATATGGAAGAAAGTTCATCAATTTCACACAAATTTGAGTTTTACTGTAGGTGGGATAATGGATTTGACTTTAGGTCTGAAATTTGGAGATCTTTGTGGATTATTTATTTGTAGTCCCTTGCTTTGTTCCATTCTGGTTTGAATTGGGGATTTTACTTCAGCCTTGAAATGGGTCATGGTTCACTCTCGTGGGTTTATGTTTTACTCTCGTCGCATTCTGGTTCACTCAACTCTGTTTGGTGGCTTTGTGGTTCTAGTTTGATCAACCTATTTGTTTAATGCTTCTCATTTGGGTCATTTTTTGGTTTAGCGGCCTGGAATTGTAGCTCATATACTACTCCTCTTAAAGCCTTTGGCACCCCTTCCTCATTCCATTGAAAAAAAAAGGTTAGTGGATCAATCTTTGAAATTGATAGTCTTATGTTCACTCGACTTTGTTTGGTGGCTTTGTAGTTCTAGTTTTCTCAGCCTGTTGGTTCAATGCTTCTCATGTGGGTCATTTTTGGGTTTAACAGCCTTGAATTGTATCTCGTCTACTTATCCTCTTAATTTTTTTGGTACCCCTTCTTCATTGCGTTGAAAAATAAAAGGTTAGTGGATCAATCTCTGAAATTGATAGTCTTATGTTTTATTGTAAATTGTCTGAAGGAATGTTAGAAATGGGACTAGTTAATGGTTATGGTAGACTCTTAGCAATGGGTCGTGGTAGGTGGTTTTTACAGGTGTTATGTAGTGCCTTTAGAATGGTCCATGGGAATCTTGGAGATGCCCATTGTGTGAGACCATTGATATTCACAGAGCTCTAAGGAGGCAAGAAGATTTCATCATTGATAATAGGAATTCAATTGATTTGTATTTTATGAGAAGAATGAAATGACTACAGATTATTAACATGTGATTAACACAAAATAACAGAGATACAGTAAAATTTGTTTTATATTCAATAAGTAAATAAGTTGAAATTGTAAAATGCAGCGGAAACAAGCTTGTTGGAATGGTGGTGGCTTATCTCTGAGAAGAGATGTGATGGTTGTGCTCATTCGCCAGAAAATTATTACAATGAGGCTCTGAAGGAATTTTTTACAATAAAAAGGAATGCCAAAAACCCTAGACATCCAAAAACCTAACCCTAGGAGATGAAGCACCAAAAGTCATGTGGGCCCCGTCTGGGTAAGTTAGTACATCAACTTCCCGGGGTCGTAACTTTTGCATACGATCTTCGTTTTAGGTGTATGATAGCCCATTGGAAAGGTATCATTGAGGAGATTCATTTTGGGGGCTCAACCATGCCTTTGGATATAATTGACAATCTTGATCCTGGAAAAATTTCATTTTGGCCCTCAAAATGGCCTCGGAAATTAAAACCGCTAAAAATAGTAAATTGCCAAAATTGCCAGAAAATTGTTTTGAGCTAGTTGGAAAAGGTGGGTGGCCACCGATATCGACCTGGATCAATCCTCCCTTCTTAGGAATCAATTTTCTCCATTGCATTGAGTTCCCCCATCATATGAGGAAATTTCTACTGAATTTGGCCCCAGGTGAGCCACTTGCCTTGGTGCAGGAGCTGCCCTGCTTTGACGACTAGATAAAGTTGGATCCTTTGTTGTTGAGTTCCCTTGATTTGTGTGTCCACGATATGATCATTGGATGCATGTTTTATGCAGTCGGGGTTGAGATCTATTGGTTTCATTTGTTCTGCTATGTCTGAAGTGTCCAATAATGGCGGGAAATAAGGGCGAAGGAGATCCACGTTGAACACTGGGTGCAGACCAAGGAAAGGAGGAATGTTGAGCTCAAAATCATTATCCCCCATGGAATTGGTGATGGTGTACGGCCCATAACGGAATGGGAGAATCTTTTGATGGGGTCCTATAAGGCGTTCTTTCTACAATTGAAACCAAACTTTGTCGCCCACCTAAAACTTATGTGGCAGCCGATGTTGATCATGGTGTTGCTTGTACTTGTCATTGGACTTATGTAGGATATCCTGAACCTATTGGCAGATGTGTTGGATTTTCTCAATGAACCAGGTGGCTTTGTCAGCTTCAGTTGGAGCAGAAAATGAGTCGGTCGAGGTGACTGCAAGGGGAAGTGAAACATCTATGGGACCCAATGGTTGGAATCCCAACCCCACCTAAAAGGGGTTGTGGTTGGTTGAGTTATGTAGGGCTTGATTGTAGCTATGTTGGACATAAGGAAGGCTCTCATCCCATGTGTTAGGGTGCTTTGAATTATACATGCAGAGGATATGCACAAACATTCTATTTACAACCTCGGTTTGGCCATCTGTCTGGGGGTGGAAGGTCGTGGATTTGGTGAGCTTGGTGTCCAACAGTGACCAGAGGCTCGACCAGAATGTGCTAAGAAATCAACTGTATCGATCTGAGACAATGGTTTGTGGGATTCCAAAATGTACCCAAACTTGTTCAAATAAGAGCTTGGTAGTGGCCTCTGTTGTGATGTTATTCTTGTAGGAAACTAGAATCGCCATCTTAGAAAAGCGATCAACAACCAAAAAAACATAGTAATTTCCCCGCTTGGTGGATGGGAGGCCTGACATGTAGTCCATTGAGATGGATTCCCATGGCCTGTCAGGAGTAGGAAGAGAGGTGTACAAGCCCGGTTTCTTAGTGGTTGGTTTAACAATAGGGCAAGCAGTGCAGGACCTGATATACTTGATGACCTCCTGTTGAAGTTTCAGCCAATAGAAATGTTCCTCTAGCATTGCCACTTCCTTTTTGATGTCGAAGTGTCCTACAACCCGACTATATTGGGATTCCCAAATCATCTTCACTCGCTCTCTTGATGGAACACGGATATGGCCCAGACGACACAACAACCCATCCTAGAGATGGAAATTATCGACAACTTCATTTTCATCCAACATTTGGTAGGTGGTGGCAAAGTACGGGTCTGTCTCATAGAGTTGGAGCCATACAGAGGTCTCTTGGTCGCAAGATTCTAGCACCGTGGTGAGTGTCGCGACTGGAAGTCTGTTGAGGAAATCAATGACGCGATTGGTGCTTCCTCGTTTATACTTGAAATTGAGGTGGAATTGTTGCAAGTATGTGGACCACTTTTGATGGAAATCATTCTGCAATTTTCCTTATGTCTGCATGAACTCCAGTGGCTTATGATCAGTGTGGATGACTGTCTCCTCCCCAAGAATGCAATGTCTCCACTGGAGGTCAGCTTGCACATTGGATTACATTTCTTTGTCATAAGTAGGGTACTTACGGAAAACATTTGATAGTGTCTCACTATGATAGGCCACGAGGTGGATGTGTTAAGTGAGAATGGAACCCACCACATAGTCTGAAGCATCTGTCTCGATCTCAAAGGGTTGTTGCAGGTCTGGTAGTGAAAGTACCGGGGTTGAGCACAAGTCCTACTTCAAATCATTGAACACTTGTTTTTGTACTAGCCCCACACAAATTTAACCTTACCACCACCCCTGGTTATTTGGATGAGGGCCCATGCAATATGGGAGAATCCCAACACAAACATGAGGTAGAAATTGGAAAGGCCCAAGAAACTCTGAAGCTCAGTGAGTGTGGTTGGGGCTTGCCA
This sequence comes from Picea engelmannii, assembly GCA_009831015.1. Classification (NCBI taxonomy): domain Eukaryota; kingdom Viridiplantae; phylum Streptophyta; class Pinopsida; order Pinales; family Pinaceae; genus Picea; species Picea engelmannii. The sequence goes on along the minus strand of ML813301.1, from coordinate 214,690 downwards.
GTCACGGATGACTTGGATCTTGGCTGGATCCATCTGTACACCATGTTGATCAATGATGTAGCCTAGGTAATGGACCCTGTCCATGTCAAAGGAACATTTTTCCAAGTTGGAATATAGCTTGTGTTATCGCAGGGTGTGCAGAACCTGTTGAATATGTTGCAAGTGTTCGGCCCACCTCTTGTTGTAAATGAGAATGGCATCCAGATACACCACTACAAAAGTATTGGTGAATGGTCGTAGGATATCGTCCATCATCCTCATGAAAGTGGTTGGAGCATTTGTCAAACCAAAGGGAATGACCAACCATTAAAAAAGGTTGTCCTTTGACTTGAAGGTGGTTTTCCATACATCTGTCTGTTCTATCGGGTCTTGGTGGTAGCCAGACTTCAAATCAATCTTACTGAAGTATTTGGTCCCCGTGATTTGATCAAGGAGGTCGTCGATTCGGGGAATCGAGTACCGGTTTCTGACTGTGATTTTATTCAGATCCCAGTAATCAATGCAGAGTCGTCATGTTCCATATTTCTTCTGTACCAGCATGATTGGTCTCCCGCAAGGTGATGAGCTGGGATGGATGTGCTCCTTGTGGAGAAGTTCTTGGATCTGTCACTTGATCTCCTCATTCTCTAACAGAGAGAGGCGATAGATTATCCCATTGGGCAGCAGTGCGTCAGGGATCAGATCGATGGGGTGCTTGACCTGGCAGTGCAGAGGTACCCCAGTAGGTGAGGAGAAGATATCTGAGTATTCTTCCATGACCTTATCTACTTGCTTCTATTGTGTGGAGAGGTTGATCGCAAAGACCCTGGATGTGGTTGTGATATTTCTCTTATTCTAAGAGAGAATCACGAAGAAGACAAACTTCCCCATCTGAGAGATGACCTTCCTACATTGCTTAGCAGAGATCAAGGAAATAGAACTGGGTGGGACTACCTCGGGCATCCTGTACAATTTCCTGTTCAAAGTAATAATAAAACTACGAGGCCTAGACTCATATAAAGCATGACGTTTCCATAAATAATGTTGGCCGAAAATAACATCACAAACTTCGAGAGGAGAAACATCACACAATACCTTGTCTTTGAAGGGCTTGATGTCGTACAACAGTCGACATTGTTGGCTAACGCGGAGACTGCTTCCTTGGTGGATCCATCCAATGGTGTAGGGTTGTGGGTGTAGCGTTGTCGGCAAGGCCATCCGCTTGAAGACCTCTACTGAGATGAGGTTCTTCTGGAAAACTCTATCAATGATGAAGTGCAGCGGGGTGCCTTTTACCCACATTTGTGAATGGAAGAGGTGTTCTCCTTCTTCTGGCTCATCTGGTTCACGAGGCTAGAGCCTGGTGGTAGCAACGGTGGCACTAGGTTCTACATCAATGATCTGTCTTCCCCTTTCTGTTTCTGTCTCAAAGCCAAAACCCGCATATGATTCAGAGGCTTTCACTTCAGCCACCAGTGACTACTTTGAGTTGTCGTCAGCAGTGTTATGCCAAGGGATCTTATGGAAGTCGCACCACTTCCCGCTATCTTTCTTTGTCTTTCCAGTGTCCTTATTTTCTTGCGGCTTGGACTGGTTGTCCTAATACTTTCCATATTTTCTCTATCCTTTGTTCTATGGGTTGGGGCCGCCCTTTCTGGATTTTGTTTTGAGGGGTTCCCAGGCCCAAATTTTCGCGTCTTTTTTTTGAGCTTCTGCTCGATTTTGACAACATATAGGTAGGTCGCGCCCAAGGATGATATGTCGATAAATTCCATTTCAGTCTGGATGTATCTATGCAGTGTGTTGCGATACTTGAGCAATAGATGTCACTCTGAATCTTTGATACCCATCTTGGTGCGCAAGGTATGGAAGTTATTTGTGAAATATGGCACTGCTTGGTCTCTTTCTGGCCACAGTGTGGTCCATTTGGTATACAAGTCCTCATAACTTTCGACAGGGTAGTATTGTTCCTTAATAGAATCCTTGAAGAATTATTAGGTGGTCGTGACTGTAAATAATGAGGGTTCCTCTATTTCCTTTTGTTCACGAAAAGTTTCCCACCAATATTTGACATGGGGAACGGCTTTGAGGAGCGCAAAAGTAATATTTTCTCTATTCGAAAAGTTATGGACAGAAAAATACCCTTCAAGTATATTCAACCACTTGTCTACAACATCTACGTCTATCTGACCTTCAAATATAGGAATATCAAAGTTTATTTGTACCTTGAAGGGGGTGGCACCTCCGCTCGAAGAAGATGTATTGCCTGTTGGTAGTCGCCGAAGGATTTGCGTGAAACTATCCATCATCTCGTTCCTTTGTTGCATGAGGGATTCCTTAATAAACAGTTTTAAAGGATCTCTTGTCCCATCATATTTCTTTTCTCCTACCATGAGAGGTCGCTTGGGCAAGTGAGATATTTTTTCCTCAAGAGAAACAAGCTTGAGACCCAACTCTTTATACTCTGACCTCATTAGGGACATGCATTAAGATGACAAGGAGAAGACCGCTCTGATACCACTGATCCGGATTTTATGAGTAGAATGAAATGAATACAGATTATTAATAGGTGCTTAACACAAAATAACAAAGATACAGTAAAATAGGTTTTCTATTCAATAAGTAAATAAGCTGAAACTGTAAAATGCAGTGAAAACAAGCTTGTTGGAATGGTGGCGGCTTATCTCTGAGAAGAGATATGACAGTTACACTCATTCGCCAGAAAATTATTACAATGAGGATCTGAAGGCATTTTTAACAATAAATAGGAATGCCAAAAACCCTAGACATCCAAAAAACTAACCCTAGGAGATGAAGCGCCAAACGTCATGTGGGCCCCATCTTGCTAAGTTAGTACATCAACTTCTCGGGGTCGTAACTTTTGCATACGATCTTTGTTTTAGGTGTATGATAGCCTGTTGGAAAGTTATCGTCGAGGAGATTCATTTTTTGGGACCAATCATGCCTTTGGATATCATTGAGAATCTCTATCCTGGAAAAACTTCATTTAGGCCCTCAAAATGGCCCCGGAAGTTAAAACTGCTCAAAATAGTAAATTGCCAAAATTGTCAAAAAAATATTTTGAGCCAGTTGGAAAAGGTGGGTGGCCACCAATATCCACCTGGATCATAAATTTTTTCTATTAATAGTGGGATACATTCCCCGAAATATGTTAGAGATATTGAATATGTCTTCATTCTGGAAACCTTACACAGTCAAAAGTGGCAAAACAAATATCTTCAAGCTAAGTGTGTTTATCTTTGACAAATGGTTGTGAGTCTTGTCAGAATCCTACCTTAGTTTCATCAAATACCACATTGTATATTGTAACTCCCTAAGCAACCTTTTAAGATATAGGGTAGTAAAATTTCAGTTTTTCTCAATCATCTCAATACCCCTTCTTGAGGGCACCATTGTCTTTTTCTCATCAAGATCTTTCCAATGACTGTCACCGTGGACCCTGCACGTATATCAGAGAGCCATAGCACAAGGGAAACCATTGTCTGTAGAACCCTTGAATACCCTAACCCTTGGGATGAAAACAAAAATAGAACAGACAAGATCTATTTCCGCACAACTATGTCTCCTACATTCAGGTTACGAAATTACTACACATTTATTCTTGTTAAGCATTTGGGCATTTTGTCACTACAGTATTATTCAAATCAGAGTATAAATTTGCATGAGTTAAAAAAATAAATCGGGATACTATCAGCACCATTATTTGAGACCTATCCCGTTGGATTCCTCTCTCCGCCCTTATTACAGTCATACCTATCATTTTTCAGAAAGAAAAAAAAAAAGTCTCGTGGACCCGACCCCCTTCCAACACCCTTATTTGAGATTTACCCCATTGGATTCCACTCGTCACCCTGATCATTGTGATACACTTCACCCATAACCCATTTTTTGTGTGGTCCCACCCGCCCCTTTTTTGTGTTCCCTCTTAATCATGGCCCAAACCCATAGCCAATACTTGGAAGCTCGCTTCAATGCCTTGCACTCTAATTTGACAAAAACCCAACAAGAAGTGAGACAGCTCAGTGCCAATGTTGTCACCGTCAATAAAAACATGCATTCCTCAATCGACGCCAAATTAGAGGACCTCAAACACGACCTTGCTACCCATCTTGAATCCTTCAATACCCAGTTTGTCTCCTTCAGTACAATGATCTGCGCCAAGCTGCATATCCCTGCAAATATTCCCTCATCTGACCCACCTTTTCAAATTGAAGGTGAAACTTCCTCTTATTCCTAGAATTTTCAGCCCCGTCACTTTCAGCGTGACCTACGCCTTTCGTGTGTGAATGTGACCAAATTTGATGGCTCGTATCCCACTGGTTGGGTAACTCAAATGGAACATTATTTCTATTTGTATGGCATTACAGATGAGTTGGCCAAACTATGGTATTGTGTTCTCCATCTAGATCAAGAACGTTGGCAATGGTGGCAATGGAGAAAAAATGCCTACCAAGGATATGTGGCTTGGACACACTTTGTGGTAGAGATTTATGAACGCTTTGAAACTGACACCAAACATTTAGTTCATTTGACAAAGTTGAAACAATATGGCACAGTGGAAGACTTTATAGTTGCTTTTGAGCAATTGGCTTTCCATACAGAGGGCATGTCTGATTCTTTTTTTCGAGATTTTTTTATAAGTGGCCTCAAGGATGAGATTATTGCCCATGTCCTCATGGCTCGGCCTCATATTTGGGTGGACGCTACTAAAAGAGATAAGGAATCACAACAAGTTTTCTCTTCTCAAAACTGAAAACCCTCATTTATTCCTTGCACTAAACTAGTCACTCCCACTCCTCCTTCTACTCCACTAAATATCCAGAAATTGAATAGGGAAGAAATGGTTGAACGCCAACTCAAAGGCCTTTGTTATAATTGTGATGACAAATATTTTCCTAGGCACAAGTGAAGGAACAAAATATTTTTATGGCCCTCTCAGAGGATGTTTCAAAAGACGATGTTGAGGCTCTCCTTGTGGTTGTGTCACCTTAACCCACTGACATGACCCCTTCCTCAAACCCTCCCGAAGTAGAACTGGTCATTTCCCTAAATGCTCTCAATGGCTTCTCTACTCCCCAAACCCTCAATCTAATTGGTTACATTAAGAATAGGAAGGTCATCATTCTTTTTTATAGTGGAAGCACCCATAATTTTATTCTTCACCACATTTCCCAAGAAACTGATTGCTATTTCCATGTCGTCAATAATTTTCAAATCATGGTTTCCATTAGCAGGTCCATGAAATGTGGAGGGTGTTGTGAAAATGTGCATCTCCAAATTGGTCAGTACCACATGAAATCTCATATGTTTTCTATCGACATGGGTGATTGTGACATTGTGTTGGGTGCAGAATGGCTAAGGACTTTGGGTCCCATTCTCATGTATTTTAAGGAATTAACCATGCAATTCGACAAGGAGGACCAACAATATAAGTTCCAAGGCATCATTTTTGGTTCCCTGGATATCATCAGTTCCCATCACATGGAAAAGATGATCAAAAAAGGTCATTCTGGCATTATTTCACAACTCCATGTCATTCAATCCAATGAGACACCCTTTGTGTCGTGGGATCTCCAATCCATCCTCTCTAAACATCAAATGGTTTTTTCCACTCCCGAGTAACTCCCTCCTTCCCATGGTGTTTATGATCATTCCATTATCCTTGTCCCCATAAGCCTTCCTCCCAATATTCATCCCTATCATCATCCCTTTTCCCAAAAAAATGAAATTGAGAAAATTGTTCAAGAATTTCTCAACACAGGTGTTATCTGCCCTAGTATGACCCCCTACTCTTCTCATGTGCTCATGGTCCTTAAGAAAGAAGGTTCTTGGCACATGTTTCCTGACTTTCGTGCCCTCAACAAACTCACCATTAAAGGCAAATTCCCCATTCATGTCATTGATGACCTCTTGGATGAATTGAGTGGAGCCCAGTTCTTTACTAAACTTGATCTTCATTCTGGCTACCACCAGATACGTATGAACGAGGAAGACATTCCTAAGACTGAATTTAGAACTCATGAGGGCCACTATGAGTTTTTGGTCATGCCCTTTGTCTTATATAATGCTCCCTCCACTTTTCAAAGCCTAGTGAATCATGTCTTATGTCCTTTTCTCCATCATTTTGTCTTAGTTTTATTTGATTATATCCTCATCTATAGTAAATCCTGGACATCCCATCTTACTCATGTGGATCGAGTTCTCCATCTACTCTCTCAGCACCAACTTTTCCTCAAAAAATCTAAATGTGTTTTTGGCACCTCGGAAGTCGAGTAATTGGTTCATATTGTTGGCAAGATCGGTGTCAGGGTGGATCCTAAAAATATTGAAGCTATGCAAGATTGGCCTCACCCAAAGACTCTCAAAATATTGTGTGGATTTCTGGGTTTAACAAGTTATTATCAAAAGTTTGTTAAGAACTATGGAAAGATTGTGGCAGTGAGAGAGGCATCTCTCACTTCTCTACTTAAAAATAATTCTTTCACTTAGACTCTAGTAGCTCCACAAGATTTTCAAACCTTGAATATGGATATGTGCTTCTGGGAAAGGGATTGGAGCAACCCTTATGCAAGAGGGTTGGCCTTTGGCCTTTACCAGCAAACAACTCTCAGAGCAACATTTGGGAAAATCAATCTATGAAAAGGAAATGTTGGCTATTTTGCATGTTGTGGATCTTTGGCACCCTTATCTATTGGGGAAACATTTCCAAATTAAGACAGATCATCAAAGCCTCAAGTATTTTCTGTAACAATGGCTTTCCTCCACAGAGCAACAAAAATGGGTGACTAATCTCTTTGGATATGATTATGAGATCATTTACAAGAAAGGCAAAGATAATGTGGTTGTTGATGCACTTTCCAGAAAATATGAAGATGAAGGGTCCCTTTTTTCTCTCTCCTTCATTGTACCAGATTGGCTCCAAGTTGTTCTCTAGGAATGGCTACACGATCCCAAAAGTTTTCATCTGATACAACAATTGCAGGCCAATTATCTAGTTTCCCTAGGGTACTATTGGCTCAATGATGAGCTTCAATACAAAGGTCATTTGTATTCAAGTAAATAGTCAAAAATTAAATCCACAGTACTTTTTGAGCTTCATGCTACACCTACCGTTGGGCACTCAGGGTTTACAAAAACCTATGACCAGGTCAAACATTATTTTTTCTAGGATAGTATGAAACAAGACATTCGCAATTTTGTGGTCGAATGTGAGGTTTGTCAACACAACAAGGGATAAATAGTGAAATCTCTTGGCACACTACAACCGCTTCCGATTCCACCTACTATTTGGAGGGATATCTCTATGTATTTTATTGTAGGCTTACCAAAATCAGGCAATAAATCAGTCATTTTGGTGGTAGTTGGTTGTCTTTCCAAGTATGTTCATTTTTATGCTCTTAAACACCCATTTACAGCCTCCATTGTGGCTCAACTTTTCATGGATCAGGTCTTCAAGCTTCATGGCATGCATCATTCTATTGTTTTTTATCGTGACCCAACTTTCACCAGCAATTTTTGGCAAGAACATTTCAAGCTACAAGGCACCCAATTGCATCTCATCACAATTTATCATCCTCGGACTGGTTGTTAAACAAAAGTTGTCAAAAAGTGTTTGGAAACATATTTGAATTGTTTTGCACCAGAAAGGAAAAATTAGTGAGCTCAATGGTTACCACTAGTTGAATGGTGGTACAACACTTCTTACCATACATCTACCCACATGACTCATTTTGAAGCAATATATAGACAAAATCCACCTTCATTTCTCTCATACTTGTTAGGTGTCTCGAAGGTCTAGGCGATTGACCAAACGCTTACAGTCTAATAGGCTATTCTTTGTACCCTCAAAGAGAATTTGGTCATGGCCCAAAATCGCATGAAGCAACAAGCAGATCAAGGTCGCTCTGAATGTCAATTTGTAGAAGGATATCAAGTGTTTCTTCAACTGCAACCTTACAAGAAAAATTCCCTCAAGGCTGACCATTGTCAGAAACTGGCGCCCAAATTTTATGGTCCTTATATCATTCGCAAGTGTGTGGGACAGGTGGCCTATCAATTATCTTTGCCCAGTCATTCTAATCTCCATATTTTTTTTCATGTTTCCTTCTTAAAGAAGGTGATTGAAACTAAGTGCCAAACTCAAACCAACCTTCCCGGGTTGGACGAAGAAGGCTCCATTTGGCTACAGCCACAAGCAGTTTTGGACCAGCATGAGCATCGTCTACATCAACGCACCATCAAGGAAGTGTTATCCCAGTGGAAAGATACAACTCCAGAAGATTCCACTTCGGAACCATCTACCATTCTGCAGCAATTCCCTCATCTCAAGCCTTGAGGACAAGGTTTTTTTAAGGGGGAGGACATGTTAGGGACCTAACCCCTCGCGTAGGTAGAACAATATATTTCCATGTAATAAATTTCAATATTAATAAGGCCTAGCAATAAGGAAGAATAAGTCAAATGTAAGAAGACCTAATAGAACCTTTCGCTTCTAGAAGGATCTTCCTCTAGATTGTTCTTTTGGATAGAAATATTTATTATAAATAGGAGTAGAGGGTATGAGAATTTTTTTCTTGGATATTATTGTAATAGATCTCTACTCTGTTAGAGGTTTCCCCCTCGAAGAGGCAAGTGAACAATGCTCTCAGTAATCAAAGTTCTTTTTTTGGTGTTATTCTGGTATTATTTTGGTATTATTGTGGTGTTGTTTTGGTGATATCATTGTTTATCTGCCATTTCTAGCTAATTATTTATGTTATGCATATTATTTTGTATTTGGAATATTACATATTCGGTGATGCTAACTTACATGGGGGTTAACACCCCTCCCATATGGCGTCCCCGATTTTATAGTCCTCGCACCAATCATCCAATGATTCTCGTTGAGTCGTCGATTCTAACTAGCACGAAAGTTAACCTTCGTCCCTTTTCCACTTTTAGAATAGAGGAGTGAGGCCCACAACAGATCGACTCCCTCGGGACTCTTGAGGGACTCCCTCCTTCCCGTAGTGTTCATTATCATTCAATTATCCTTGTCCCCGGAATCCTTCCTCCCAATATCTGTCCCTATCATCATCCATTTTCCCAAAAAAATGAAATTGAGAAAATTGTTCAAGAATTGATCAACGCTGGTGTTATCTACCCTAGTATGATCCCCTACTCTTCTCATGTGGTCATGGTCCTTAAGAAAGAAGGTTCTTGGCGCATGTGTCCTGACTTTCGTGCCCTCAACAAACTCACCATTAAAGACAAATTTCCCATTCCTGTCATTGATGACCTCTTGGATGAATTGAGTGGAGCCTAGTTCTTTACTAAACTTGATCTTCATTCTGGCTACCACTAGATACATATGAACGAGGTATACATTCCTAAGACTGTATTTATAACTCATGAGGGCCACTATGATTTTTTGGTCATGCCCTTTGTCTTGTGTAATGCTCCCTCCACTTTCCAAAGCCTCGTGAATCATGTCTTCTGTCCTTTTCTCCATCGTTTTGTCTTAGTTTTCTTTGATGATATCCTCATCTATAGTAAAACCTGGACATCCCATCTTACTCATGTGGATCAAGTTCTCCATCTACTCTCTCAGAACCAACTTTTCCTCAAAAAATATAAATTTCCTTTTGGCACCTCGGAATTCAAGTACTTGGGTCATATTGTTGGCAAGGC
>ML813301.1:161849-174104 GCA_009831015.1 Picea engelmannii | reverse complement strand
GGACATGAGCTCATAAATTGGTTCATATAATCAATCCATTTCCCTCTTTTATGAGGATCGTCAACAGTCCAAAGGAGTCCTTCTTCTTTTTCTTGATAAGATTATCTCAACAACAAATTTTGTTCATTGTAAGTCAAACAAACTGACCTTACAACTTTTCATCAATCCTCTAGACATGAGGACTTATACAAACATGCTTTAGTCTTTTATTTAAGTAGTACTTAATATTTCCAAGGGTACTATCAATCCATAACAAATTCCTTTAATCACAAGGGATTTCTCACAAGATTCTTAACCCTTATATAAACAACAATCCCAATGGGCAGGACTCTAACAGTGCGTACTTACAGGCAATATTACAACCGCCAGTTCACTCATACAATCCCAGAATATGGTTCCACCCTTTCTTCCCTTTTTGGTATTTAGGTCTTACCATTAATTACTATCAGCTTATTCCTACTCATGTAAAAGTGGTTATCAGTTTGTCAAAAGAACAATGTGATTCGTTTATTGTAATTCAACAAGAATTTCCAAGGTACGATTTAATCCGCTATCCTCCTCAAGGAATTTGTGCAGATAGCAAACAAGCTTTTAAATGCAGAGAAACTCTTTCTAAAAGGATCATCTTGGCCTTATTATATCATTCCTTTATGACTATTATTAAGCCCATGCAAGCCTAGTGTCGTAGCCTGCTCTGATACCACTTTGTAATACACCCAACCCCCTAAGTACCCTTTTAAGGGATGGGGCAGTAAAATTTCAATTTTTCTCCATCCTCTTAATATATCTTCTCGAGGGCACCATTGTCTTCTACTCGTCAAGAGTTGTCAAACGACTATCACCATGCTCCAAACCGACCTCTAGATCAAAATTTATGGCCTCCCAAATTTCTCGGGCCTCCATTGGTTCGCGGCCACCTCACTACCATGTGGCCTCTTAATACTCGTGTCATCCGATGTTGCATATACCACCAGGCACATTAAGTTCACACGTCCAATATCTTGACGTATCTTCATTGTTTCCATGGTTTTACTCCCATGGAGCCTCAAACTCCCCAATACTAAAAGCTCTGACGACGATCCCATATCAGTACTGCACCAGATCCAATGGTCCCCACGTCGTTCATCCAACAAATTTGGTTGAGTCGACGATGCCAACTTACATGGGGGTTAATACCCCTCCCATATGGCGTCCCCAATCTGATGGTCCTCGTGTTGATCATCTAACGGTTTTGGTTGAGTCAAAAATTCTAACTAGCACGAAAATTAACCCTCGTCCCTTTTCCACCTCTAGAATAGGCGGGCAAGGCCCATAGAAGATCGATGGTCGAGATTGAATCTCCACCTTGTGTCGACCAATAGTCCAGATATTCTTATCCTTTCATCCTCATTGATGTTCCTTACCAACGCCTATCAGGCCAATCTCTTACGCCCCGATGACATTATGCCTGGATCAACAGTCCATATCTCATCGGCGTGTCTCCATCGAGATCTACGGCTCTCAATGTGTCATCGATATATTTTGTCGTCGTCATTTTCCTAACTCGCCATCCTACTACCCCGAATGATGATACCTTAGACATTGATGGTCCATATTCATTGGCCCATAGATTCAACAACCAAAAATAAAATGAAGATCTAGAGGACCTCCTCGCCCAACGGGGCCCACTTTTGTCTTGTCGACCAATTACATAGTGACATCTGTCACTACTCAGCGACACTGTCTACCATGTTGTCATCCCCACTTCATCATTACGTCAAACTCTCTTGGACGGGTCACAAGGAAATTAACAGCGGAGATCTCTCTTGCACATCGACAAATCGACGGCTCCCCTCAAGTCGTCGAAGCTTGTGTCATCGTCAGCATTTTTGGCCATCACACAACCTTTCTAACCTTTCAAACTCTGACAAATGGTCGAGATCTGTCCATGTCTAGATCTAACTATCTAGCTCATGGTCTACGTTATAAAGGATTTTAGGTCCTCCGCGGACCACTTTTGTCTCGTCAACCATTTCACTTGTGACATGCGTCACCCATGAGGACACACTAACTGCCACTTTTCCTGACACATGGCCCTACCACTGCCTTCCACCTAAGGTGACATGTTGTATTCATAACTCAACATGGGGTTCTATCTTAAGAACCATGAGTCACCTTGATACGTGCACAATATTTGTTGGACACATGGCACCCTTGCCACCTAACATGTGCCATTCGTCTTCCCACATATTCTCACCTATAGGTGCTAAGTCATCATGACACATGGAACAACCCTTGCTTGACATGTGGCACCATCCACATCACCCTCTTAAGCCCTTTGGTAGGAGATAAACAGTCTATATCTCCTTTTGGAGTTCCTCTGATCACGACAGATCAACGACCCAAATCTCCTCTCAGAGTTCCTTTGTTCATGGAAAATCAACGGTCCAGATCTCCTCTCGGAGTTCTCCCATTAAAGTATTTTCATTATGGTGAACCAAACTACTATGAAGGACCCCCTGCGATGGATGACATATATGCTTTCACGATTCCCACGACCAATGGTTGAGATTTGATCAATGGTCTACATTCTCTCTTATCCAGCTAGACCTGCACTCATCTCGTTGACCAATCAACTATCGACATGCGTCAACATGTCGATGCTCTTGGTCAATATTGTCTCGCTCTTCCACCTTGAACTACTAAGTGGGACCCCTGATGATCAACATCTAAGGTTAAACTTGTCTACTTCTAGATCTATGATCTATTCTCAACCTCGTAGTTTCTTCTTCATAGTTTTTTTTTGTGACCGCTCGAGGGTTCCTTCCGAAAGTCCACTCCGACCAACTCTTTTCAACAGATTTCACTATGATATAATGGAAACTAGATCCAACTGTGGTAGATATGCTACTTCTATTCTCCAATCGATCGACGGCTATCATTGCCTCAGAATACAACTCTCCATGCATCATAGCCTACTAAGACGAAGGGTCGGGATCTATTCGCTATGCCAATCCAATGGTTGTGATTACTTCAGGCTCAAAACATGGGTTTTATACATATTATCATTTTGGATCTAGACTTAGCCATTCAATAAATTCTTTAAGTCTTTTCTAAGGTCTTGCCATGCCTTTAAGAGCTCTCTCCTTACTCCGGAAAACTACTAAGACATTCCTACTTCACCACTTTAGGTAGAGATTCATTTCCTGCGAACTGCCTATACCAGGACAAGGGTTTCCATGGAAGAGTTAAGACTCTCTAAATCCCACATAGGCCTCTCTCAAGCACTGAGACATTCCCATGCCTACCTCAAGACTCAGTTTTCATTCCTCCTAGGGTTATTGTGCATTCTTAGTCTATAAACCTATTGTATTTTCATAGGTATCGTGCTATAGCAATACTTTGTTACGCACCCGAGGCACAACATATTGATATATCTAAAGTTGTGTTCACAAGAGGAAATCGATTGTACTATTTCTTTAATCCATTAAGACAAAACGCGGGGTCCTCCTGCTCATACACGCAATACACATGCAATTCAATTCATACATATTATTATACGAGTACAATGACTTCCAATAGAACAATATCAACACCATTGACCAGGTATACACAATTACACATAATCACAACCATCCAACCATACCATTAATTATGTTACATAGAGTATATGAGATACTTATTTGTTCACAAGATGTAGCCAACCAACTGATTGTGGTTGTTCGTCTTTCCACCCAACCATAGGCTATGCATGCTCAGTCGACTACAAGGCACCCCATGCCAAGCCATGATACCAGTAGGGGACGCTCTATGCTTATTCGCATGTTCTCTCGCAACAACTCTCCCTCCTAGCTCGGCCTCTTTGAGGTTTATCAGATGCCTTCCCAGCATCAAGCTCGCTGCCTCTCAGCTCAGGATGGGTTCTTGGGTTCTCAGACTAGTCCTACGACCAAATCCCTTCTCTGAGACTCCCCTCTTCCCTTTTGGAGGCTCGAACTTCTCTCTTTTTCCTTGTGCGTCTCTTGGATGTCAAAATACTAGGGAAGGTTCTTGACCTGTCCCCTGTCAAGATAAACTATTGAGATTGAATCTCCACTCTATGTCGACCAATGGTCCATATCTTCTTATCCTTTCATCATCGGTGGTGTTCCTTACCAACACCTATCAAGCCAATCTCTTACATCCCGACGACATTACACCTAGATCAATGATCCAAATCTGATCGTCATGTCTCTGTCATATCAGGGACATCATATGGGAGGGTTGACACACGTATCTCCTAAGGACACGCTAACTTCCACCTATCTTGACACGTGGCCCTACCACTGCCTTCAACTCGGGGTGACATGTGGCATTCATAACTCAACACACAGTTTTATGTCACCTTGACACATGGCACAATATATGTTGGAAACGTAGCACCCTTGCCACATGACATGTGCCATATGTCATCCCACAGATTATCACCTATAGGTGAAACGTCATCATGACATATGGCACAACCCTTGCTTGACACATGGCACCATCCACGTCACCCTCTGAAGCCCTTTGGTAGGATATCAATGGTCTAGATCTCCTTTCAGAGTTCCTTCAATCATGGCAGATCAATGGCCTAGATCTTCTCTCAAATTTCCTCCGTTCATAACAAATCAAAGGTTTAGATCTCCTCTCGGAGTTCTCCCATCATATTATATTCATTATGGTGAACCAAAATACTCCAAAGGACCCCCTGCAATGGACGGTGTAGATTCTTTCACAATTCCCATGACCAATGGTTGAGATTTTATCAATGGTCTACAGGCTCTCCTATCCAGCTAGACCCACACTCATCTCATCAACCAATCAACTATCAAAACACGTCAACATGTTGGTGCTCTTGGTCAGCACCATCTCACTCTTCCAACTTGACCTGCTAAGTGGGACCCCCCGATGATCAACGACTAAGGTTAAACTTGCTTACTTCCATATCTACGGTAACCTTGGAGTTTCTCCTTTAGAGTTTTTTTCTGTGACCACTCGAGGTTTCCCTCCAAAAGTATACTCCAACCAAATATTTTCAATGGATTTCGCCCCAATCTAATGGAAGCTAGATCCAATGATGGTAGATATACTACCTCCGTGCTCTGATGGATCGATGGCTATCATTGACTTTGAATCAAACTCTCCATGCATCATATCATACTCTGATGAAGGATCGGGATCTATTTGCTATGTCAATCCAACAGTTGCAATTCCTTCAAGATCAAAACATGGGTTTTATATATATTATCAGTTCGTATCTAGACTTATCCATTCAATAAATTATTCTAAGTATTTTCTAAGGTATCACCATGCCTTTAAGATCTCTCACCTTGCTCTGGAAAACTACTAAGGCATTCCTACTTCACCACTTTAGGTGGAGATTCACGTCCTGCAAACTTCCTATACCAGGACATGGGATTCCACGGAAGAGTTACAACTCTATGAACCCCACAAAGGCCTCTCTCAGACACTAATACATTCCCATGCCTATATTAGGACATGTTGTCCATTCATCCTAGGGGTATTGTGCACTCTTAGTCTATAAGCCTATTTTATTTTCATAGGTATCGCACTATAGAAATACTTTGCTACGCACCTAGGAGGCACAACATATCGATATATCTAAAATTATATTCACAAGAGGAAATCGATTGTATTGTTTCTTTAATCCATTAAGATAAAATGTGGGATCCTCCTGCTCATACACGCAATACATTTACAATTCAATTCATACATATCATTATACGAGTATAATGACTTCCAATAGAGCAATATCAACACCATTAACCAGGTATACACAATTACACACAATCACAGGCATCCAGCCATACCATTAATTATATTACACTAAGAATATGAGATACTTATCTGTTCACAAGGTGTAGCCAACCAACTGACTATGGGTGTTCACCTTTCCACCCAACCATAATCTATGCATGCTCAGTCACTTCGGTTGAAGTCCACCCCTGTGCCAAGCCACGCTACCACCAGGGGACTCTCTACACTCATTCATGCATTCTCTCACAGCATCTCTCCCTCCTAGCTCAGGCCTCTTCGAGGTTTATCAGATGCCTTCCCAGCATGAATCTTGCTAAGCTTAGGATGGATTATTGGTTCTCAAACCATGCTTGTGACTAGCTCCCTTCTCTGAGACTCCCCTCTTCCCTTTTGGAGGCTCAAACTTCTCTCTTTTTCCTTGTGCATATCCTACACGTAAAAATACTAGGGAAGGTTCTCAACCTGTCCCCTGCATTTTTTCAGAAGGCACTTGGTTTCCACACGGTTCATCTTGGGAAGTGTGATATGGTACTCGGTGGTACCCCCTGGCTCGCATTTTCTATTTTCCTGGCCAAGTCTTCCCATACCCCCATTCATTGAGGTGTTCAGTTTCTCAACAACCAATCATTTTTTCATTAACTAACTTGCCTTGTCATCGGGACTAAGTAGAAGTTTTAATATTACAAAATATCTCAGCAAGGAAGTTTGGGTCATCTTGTCATAATGAGCCCCTTCTCTAGGTTTCCTCTAGTGGTATCATGGACAATACTCAAGGCTTCACCCCCATTGTCAGTTGTTGGCAATTACAAATAAACAATAATACATTTACATTGTTTGCATGTCATTTCATGGCAATCATTAAACATGATTAATTACATGTTGGGGGAAACATGGGTCTTGCAATCCCCTCCCCCTTAAAGGAACACCGTCCTCATTGTTCTTTTCAGTAACACATGCCATGCCATTAAATTTCAGATACTTCATCAATGTTTTCTTCTTCTTGATATGGTCCTTTCCAAACTCTTGGAATTTAGCATATGCCTACATTAATTCCAAACAAAAAGCATATTAAGTTTAATTTCATGCAAAAACATTTTATTGTTGTTCATAACTCAAGGGGAAAAATTCACATATCAACACAGTACTTATCTGTGTAGTTCATGGATCTACATCCATATGGTTGTCATATTTACTCGACTCACTATTTTCCTTGTCATACCCATTATGGGCATGATATCATCCAACAGATGACAAAATTTTAAAGACTCCACCGAGTCTTTCACATGATCTATCGAATTCTCCCCTTCCTTGTGGTCACTTGCTTTTTGGGCTCAAGCTAAGGCAACCCCTTCTCTATTATACAGTACCTTGGGTGATCCATCTTTCCTACCCAATATTTCTTGCACAAGAAGAGTTTCAGAGAATTCTTTGAGTCTTACAGTTGAAGCATCCCCCAAGCTTGCTTTGTCAAGTTTTCCCTCTAGCTTGCTTTGTCGAAAGCGTCCCTTTGGCCCCTGTTACCACAACACAACATTCTTTATGGTGATCATGACTTATCACAAATTATTTTGTCACAACAATAGCCCTCTTTCATGCTTTCTTATTTGACAACCATCATTTTTCCTGCCTGGACATATCTTTTCATCTCACCTCTATTCACATGCATACATAAATTTGTGAGATGTTTTCATTAATTTTCATTCAAAAATTCTTCCCAAATTTGTCCCCCATAAATTTTCAAATTCACAAGTTCATTTCATTTTCGGATATGTTCCATATTGGAACTGGAGTTCACTAGCATGAGATTTCCTTCTCATAACAGTTTGGTTCTTTACAACCAACATGCATTGGTCTTCCTCATGGGCTTACAGTATTGTCATTTCCAAGACCCTCCTTCCTGCAATTCAATCTTTACACAGCCAAACAAGCTATTAGTTTCTCATGCATGTATATTCTCATTGCAAATTTACAATGGCCTCACAAACAATTCTTGATTTGTACAGTCTAACGGCTACATCATCTTTATCTAAAACAAAAGGAATCATCAGTCCTTACATATGCATCATTTCATCATACCAAAATTTTCCAAATGCAATTCAACATTAAATGAATTTAACCAATGTGTCAATACCCATGGCCACATTCACACACAATGCACCCTTGCATTGGTTTTAGATTATTACTTTTCATGTTATGCACTCTTGTCATGGTGTTTTGGAACTCATCCAACCTCTCACCACATAGAATTTCTTTCCACGTTCATTATTACAGCAAGATTGTTCTTCCTTCTTTGAGCTTATCATAGCCTCAAATCAGCACACATAAATCTGAATGTTTCTCATCAATGCATTCAAGCATTCTTTCTTCACTAGTAACCAGGGTGCAAACATTCATGGCCACCCAATTCCTCTTTCTACCATCATTACAACTCTGTAAAATATTGGAAGGTCCTCCTTCCATACTGGGAAGTCCATTATCTTCCCTCTCATGCATACATGCATTTCCTCAATGCATTCAATCAATGTGCTACTTATGAGCACTTTCGTTCCCAATCATTCTCGATGGGTCAATGTGTTCATGACACATTTGTTCAAGAAATTTCTTGCAAGGATATTAATTATCCTTGGTTGTCAGGGTTCATACCTCTCATCATTTGGGTTCTTCTTCCTGATTCTTACTCTGCTCGGGTATAAATGGCATACAACCTCCATTCAAAATCAATTTCATATCATTAAAATAATAAAATATTTCAGAAGGGATTCTTACCCAATCCCTTTCAAACCTTATGCCACATAGGCATGAACACTTTTATATGTGTCTTGGATGCCAACACCTTTTCTAATATTACCTCATCAATGATGCTTCATGGGGGCTCCTAAGTCCCTTCAACATTTTTTTCTATCAGCAATCTTTTTGTAATTATCCTCTACCTGAGGTTGTCCATCATTGGCAGTTGTCTTCCCCAACATCTCCAATATTTTCCTACATATAACATGCATCATCACATTCACAATCATATCAGTTGTCATGTAAAATACAAATGCATGTATTATAGAATTTAAATCAATAAAGCATTTTTAGATATGCCCCAAAATATCTCTATGCACTCTATCACAGTATCCTCAATGTTCTCTCTTGAGTGTAAACATAAAAATATGTTAGTCGTCTTTATAATCATGCAGCTATCAACATTCTCATGTCAAAACACTTACATACATTATCATATCAATTTTTCATCCAGAGAAACACCATAAACAACAAGAAAGGATTCAAGGGACTTTTCCCTTTTTCCAACTCCTTCTACACATCCCAGGACTTTCAGTCCAGAAGAGTTATTCCAAGGCCTCAGTTTCTTTACTTAACATGGCTCAACCAAGCCTATTGATTTTAACATACTTATTGATTTATTTTCCTTTTACCAATTGTACTTGTTTTCACGGTTGTTCTCTTAAGGCTTACAACTTTGTTAAGCAACTCATCATTTTAAAATGAGAAAAGTATTCATCCTCCTTTCCTCCTTATTTGCTTCTACATTTTATCCCTTTTGGGATTTTCCTACTCTATTCCTTGAGTAATTTTAGCCAAGTTTCATCCATAGATGATTTTAGGGGCTAAATTTCACAAATGGGCTAATTTTCCATGGTTTTTCCCGAAAAAAGATTCGCAAACTTCCATTTTTTCTAAAAACAATTCGCCCAAATTCCATAGAATAAAACTATTTTACCTTAAAAATAGCCAAAAAATTATATAAAGTATATAAAATCCTTAGAAATTTGAATATTTTTACAAAACAATCGCCAAACATTATAGATTTTGCATATTAAGGACTAGTAATATTAGCCCATGTTTCTACATCTTAATATAAATTTCCATCCTTAAAATCATCCTTGGGTCACTTTCATCTTGACTTTCTCTGGGAATTCAACATGTTACAACAACAAGATCTTGGTTCACAATTTAATCATGAACCCGTGCATTTTGCACATTCACTAATAAGATAGGTTAACTTCATTTTCATTTTCCTTATGCATGCATTATATTTTAGAATGTAATCCAGGATTGTTATATAAATAGGTCTTGCATCCCACTTTCCAACTCACATCCATCATTAAGGTTATAGCTTTGTTCTTATGACATAGTTCTTACACATTTCCTCCACATGGAACTGTCTCATCATGCAACTTCCTTATTGCATATCCAAATGGTTTGGAATGACCTCAATCTTGAGTCAACCTCAGCTTTATTATTTCAAAGTTCTATCTAATATTCCATAAGGATTATAATCATGCATTCTTATGATGCATTCCAAATATATATTCAAACCTATATTTTTAGGTTATCGGTTTGCTTTCAAACTGTTCTTTCATACATTTAACCACATGCACCAATGTTCAGTGTGTCTACCATAGGCACACTTTGCATATTTCTTTACAAATTATTTTAATTTTTTATTATTCGCAGTCATTCTCATGCAATCCTCAAAGGCATAACCATCTTGTCTCTTATCATCACAACAGAGCATCTGTACTCCTTTATTCTTTCATCAATTTATACTAACTTTTCCTGAGGAGATGGAACACATCCTCCTCAAGTTATTATTCAAAACAAAATAGCCATGACTCTTCATAATAGAGTCGGTCATGCATTCATCATATTTATTCAATCCTGGCAAGTACAATTCTTACCTTACTATCCTCTTACTCAGGCATTTGCATCATGCCTTCAAGCATATATGTATATACATATATATTATGTATGTTCTTTGCTTGCACACTTTTACCTCATTCATTCAGTTTTGATGGGAGCTCACAAACATTTACATGACCAATCTTACATATATAACCATACTTAGGTTTCCCTCTTTACAATATAAAAGCCAACAAAAAGGTCATGCTTGATTCTTTCTCTTTTTCATTTCATATTAGCTCTTTTTGAGGAATGGCATACTTCCTCCAGTTATTATCTAAACAAGATATTCAGACCCTCCAACAAAGGGTCATCCATGCAGCCATGGCATTATCTAGTCTAGGAAAACACTCTCCTTTCCTTACTACCTCCTTGCTCAAGATGTCATACATACTCTCATACATCATACAGGTGCATCACTTGCACATTTTTATATCATTACTATTTAGTTATTTGATCTCAGCATCATCCTTCTCTGTTGAGAGTTTATGGCCAAACAACTAACAAGTTTCACATGGCAAGTCTCACAGACATGTTCATAATTATATTTCCGTTTCTACATGACAACCACTAGAAAGAAAACATTATTGCCTCAATTGTTATAGAAGTATTCCAAAACCAAGAAATACAATATGGAAAATTTCAACCGTGCCCAAGGCAACAAGACAACCAATCTAGCTTCTCTTCATGCCTCAAACCATTATTGGTCGACATATATTTTTACCAAGGGAATCCTTTTCTAGATTCCCTCTCACTGCTACTTGAGCATACCAAGCCATATCCATATGGCTACCATACACCTCTAGATGTTAGTCTAACCCATCAGTCATATAAAAATGCTCCAACACTTCCTTAATCAGACCTTGTATTGGTATCTCATTAATCCTTACAGACCTATCTTCATAAGTCTGTATGCAAACATCAGTATCGACATTTTTGTTCATGTTGTCAGCTTTCCTACTGACATCGGGTCATTATTGACCAAATTGGTCCATCAGCAGACCATACCTTGCAACCCACTACAGGTTATATTATGTCTATTTGCATGTTAAATACATGCTTACAGCACATTCACATCTTATGTTTTCGTGCATAAATAAATACTCAAGTCGATAGGCATGCAAACATTTCTTCGTGGAGCCATGAGCTCATAAATTGGTTCATATAATCAAGTCATTTCCCTCTTTTATGAGGATCATCAACAGTCCAAAGGACTCCTTCTTCTTTTGCTTGATAAGAGTATCTCAACAACAAATTTCATTCATTGTAAGTCAAACAAACTGACCTTACAACTTTTCATCAATCCTCTAGACATGAGGACTTATACAAACATGCTTTAGTCTTTTATTTAAGTAGTACTTAATATTTCCAAGCGTACTATCAATCCATACCAAATTCCTTTAATCACAAGGGATTTCTCACAAGATTCTTAGCCCTTATATAAACAACAATCCCAATGGACATGGCTCTAACAATGCGTATTTACAGGCAATATTGCAATTGCCAGTTCACTCATACAATCCCATAATAGGATTCCACCCTTTCTTCCCTTTTTTGCATTTAGCTCTTACCATTAATTCCTATCAGCTTATTCCTACTCCTATAAAAGTAGTTATCAGTTTGTCAAAAAAACAACATGATTCGTCTGTTGTAATTCAACAAGAATTTCCAAGGTACGATTTTAATCTACTATCCTCCTCAAGGAATTTGTGCAGATAACAAACAAGATTTTAAATGCAGAGAAACTCTTTCTAAAAGGATCATCTTGGCCTTATTATATCAGTCCTTTAT
>ML813301.1:98206-155808 GCA_009831015.1 Picea engelmannii | reverse complement strand
GACTCGTGCAGTTCTTGGCCAACCATGGTTGAGATTTTATCAATGTTGATTTAATTGGATGATTAATAATAATATAATTTTATGGTCACAATTGAACTATGGATTTGAACTTGTGACTTCCTAGAAGAAACATATGTTCTTAACCATTAGGCTCACTCAAATTGTACAATAAATTATTACTTTTTCTAATAGAAACTGGTAAATTTGTATTAGATATAAAATTGTAACTAGACTAAGCAATGATATTACATATTACTATTGTCCATACTTTCTAAACAAAACAGGATACTCCTTATATACAAAAAACAAAGCATACATATGTTTTCAAGCAAAACATCTCAAGGCTTCTTACTACTATATACTTCGAAATAAACACCAAATATTCTAATAAATTTGAAAAACATTAAAAATTAATGGAAAATATGATCGATGTTAGTTTCTTCCAATCCAACATTGGAGGGGGCAAAGATCTGTTTTCCAAGCTCCATATCCTCTATCAGCAGATGAATGGTCTTCTTCCTTAGAATCCCCTTGTACAAAATTGATTGATATTCTTTGATTAGAGGCCCCTGACTAATTTCCTTTGCTTAAGTTTACAACCATGTTTCTCAACATATTACACTCAACGTCTAGTGTGGTAATTTGTTGTTTTTGTTGAACAAGTGTACTCATGATTGAGATAATTTGGGAGGTGCACTCATGCTTGTTCTCGTGCACCTTTGAGGTCACTAAGAAGAGACAAGTCCTATTGCATTGAATGTATTCTTCGTGAGTCCAAATAACTCTTCTAATTTCTTGTAATTCCTTTTAGTCCATAGAGGCAACAAACAGGAAAGGTCACCAACCCAAGTTCGAATTCCATCCAGGGAACCACTACAACAAAGAAATAGCCCCACAAATACACATATTGAATACCACCAGCAGGACTCCACAAGTTCCACAATTTTTTAGGGCTAATAGTCCCACTAGAGCCAAGAGACCAAACCCACTAGAGGGGAAACCCACAACACCAAAATACAAATGCTTGTTATGCCTGAGGTCAACAAAACCAATGTGACTAGAACCAAATTTTGACTAAGAGAGCATGAATTCTAGAAAACCCAATACATAGAAGGAATACATAAACTAGTGCTAACATGATAACATGTATAGGGCATTCCCATAAACTAAATCCACCAAACTATAATTCCAAAAAACCATGCAAAGGATGATTGTGTTTCTTACCAAGCGGTTGGGAAACAAATGAACTAGGTCCCAACTGCCTTACAACACATTCCCATTTGAAATTCCATTATCCCACCTCGTTTGAGATAACACCCAACTAGCGGTTCAAGTGGTTGCTCCTTCATAAGTTTGAGCATGTGAAGGGGGATGTGCTAGTGTTATAAAATCTAGTCCCTTCAATATGGGACGAAAGACAAGGGAGACATGACATGTCAAAAGAAACAAAGGAAACTAGTCGATCTTATCCCCTGTTGTGGTCGGGAGACATGACATGAGCCATCTTAAGAAACTAGTCAACCTCTATCCCATGTTGTGGTCAGGAGACAATTTCTTAAGGTGGCTCATGTTTCCAAGTGATGGGTCGCTTATAGCTCTAAGTGGGTAAGGTCTTTGTTCATGTGTCCTTAGCTTTTGTTGTTAGTCATGGCAGATAAGGTGACTTCAAAAACACCAAAATCCAGTCGTCGGGGTTCAACAAGGAGGGGGAAAGCTAAGGCTTTCCCCCCTAGGAAAACCAATTCTTGCTCTCGGTGCACATGTGTGGAAAGGGCTATTGCATAGGCCCAACAACATTTCAACCAACACATCACTCAACACATTCAACAAGAGGTTGAGGGTCTGGTAGGTTTTCCTGGCAGAGGTGCCTCCAGACCTCCAAACAATAAATCAGAGATGAATTTCAATATTGGGTCTCAGACTTTGGATTCTCCATGTCTAGAGACACAAAGTTGTTTCAGAGCATGGAATTGCACTGGCTCACCAAGACTCTGGTTGCCATCACATTGGAGAACAAGGGGTATTTAGAGTAAAAAACAATGGATAGAGTACAAAGGTTAGATTCCATGTTTACAATGTTGTGTAGGGTTGTCTTCAAGATTAGTTTCAAGGTCTTTGATTGGGAACCAGGTAAAGAGGAGGAAACAATGGAGGTCACAGAAACTCCTAACTTACAAGGAACCAAGTCCATCCCAATCATCATTGAGGATGAACCAAGACAAGAGGTGTCGAATAAAGCCAAAGGGCTAGAGTCTTCTAGCCAACAAGGCCCTTTTGAACCCACTACATCTTGATCATGCTACCTATCAGTCTTACTCTAGTTTTCATTGATTATTTTTTGTGTTTTCTATTCCATTATGATACACTTGTGTTGTTGAACCTATCTAACTATTTTGGATATAATGTGACTATTTTAGACAAACTAGAAAGGCTTTTGAAAAACAGAACCTATCTAGCTATTTTGGATATAATGTGATTATTTTAGACAAACTAGGAAGGCTTTTAAAGAGGGCAAGTCTCAAACAACCATGTATGTAACCTTTTTTTATCATATTAATATAGGAGTAAAGGAGCTTACAAAGAAAAGAAAAAAATGGAGATAGAAAAATATAAACAAAAAGAATGTCTAATCACTTTGTAAATAAGAAGAAATTGAAGCAATATCTTATATATAAAAAAAATATAAGATAAAATCATTTAATAAATTAAAATATTAATAACTTTTATAACTTTGAATTATCAACTTAAAAAAATGCAAGGTTCTAAGACACTATTAAAAAACATATATACTAAACATTTTTGTTGCCACTCGAAACTCCTTGAAAGAGAATTACAAACAGTATTATGAATTATGAAGAAGTGTGAAAATATACACACTTTAATTTCAAAATTATAAATGTGAATATAAATTTATATGATGTTTAATCCCATATATATAATTTAAAGAATCTATAAATAAATAAAAATTAAATATAACAACCAACCATAAAAACGATTTACTCAATCGTCCTCTCTGCAAAAATATTTGTTTCCACTTCATCATAAATAAATAAAGAAAATATATTTTAAATATAACAACCAACCATAAAAACGATTTACTCAACCGTCGTCCTCCCTCCAAAAATATTTTTTTCCACTTAATCATAAATAAAGAAAAGCTCGCGCCATTGGTCTCCTGAATATTTAAAGAAATTATTCCAACATGAAGACTGGAATACGCTACATAGTTGAGTTAGCAGAATTTCAAAAGAAAATCAATAATTACCCAGCCACATGATATTAGTGTCTTTGATAATTAACGAAAATTATTCTAACATGAAAATTGAAATCTATGTGAGAAACAATAGAATTTCAAACGACAATCCATAAATATCCAACTATTGAGTAATAAACTTACTATTTTCAGAAAAGGTATAGAATTTGAATTGGTGATAATGTGAATATTTAATAAATATTTTCCAAAATAAGAAAAGGTCAACTTATTATTTTCAGAAAATGTATAGAAGTTGACTTAATGATAATGTGAAACAATGGAATTTCAAACGACAATCCATAAATATCCAACTATTGAGTAATAAATTTACTATTTTCAGAAGGTATAGAATTTGACTTGGTGATAATGTGAATATTTAATAAAAATTTTCCAAAATAAGAAAATGTCAACTTATTATTTTCATAAAATGTATAGAATTTGACTATGTATCGAATTTGATTTAGTGATAGTGTGAATATGAATATTTAATAGATATTTTTCAAAATAAGAAAAGGTTTATAAATGAGAAAATCACTGAGCTAATTTTTATTAATATTTTCTTTTCTCTTAAATTTTTTAAGACTATATCATTGTATGTAGACAAAACTTAGTTATCTAAATGTTGGTGCTTTGTAAAGGGGCAAAGTTCTATGTTTGCTAGATGTTTTTGTTAACATGTCTCTTTGAACAAACTCTTAAGTAATTAAAAGTAATTTTTTTATTATTTTCAAAAAAATATAAAATTTGATTTAGTGATGGTGTGAATATTTAGTATTTTTTTCAAAATAATAAAAGGTTTATAATATTGAAAGTCAGTGGCCCAACTTTTATTAATATTCTTTTAGAATTTTTATGTACATTTATATTATATCATTGTGTAAATAAAATTTAGTTATTGAAATGTTGGTGCTTTGTAAGGAGGTAAAGTTTCATCTTATGCTGCTAGATGTTTTTGTTAACATGTTTCTTTAAACAAACTCTTGGGCAATTAAAAGTAATTTAAATCTTTATTAACATGTTTTTTTAAACTAGCTCTTAGCTAATCAAAAGCAAATTAAGATCATACTTTAGTATGGGAGATCATTTGGCTGGTTGCATTTTTGGCAACCTAACAAGGGGCATCGAGACTTTACCCCATAAGCACCTGCTAGCATTTAACCACTTGAGCTAATCCACCTAGCTGTTTCACTTATTTAATATATAAATAATAATAATAATAATTTATCCAACTTTTATTTAATTAAATTTAAAGAAAATGCAACACTAACACTTGAATTATTCCACTTTTTGGTATTTTTAATTCTTTTATCAATTTTATTGGAAATCCTACTAAAAATGGTTGGAACTCCAAATTTAAGCTAGTTTATATAATTCAAGTACCCTGAAAATACTGAATCTATTTATACATTCAAAAATGTAATTTAAATAATAATAATACAAATTTATTCAGAAAAAAAAGAAAAAATCAGAAATTGAAAAATCCTATATAAATGTGCCTCGTTCATAAGAATCACAGAAATTCTGTCAAACTATAAATGTGCCTCCTTCATAAGATTCGCAGAAATTCTGTCAAACTGCCTCATTCACAGTAAACGTGACAACTTTTTAAAGCTGTCAAATATTAGTTTATTCAGAGATTGCAGATAACGTATTTCCAGTCATAGAAAGATTAAATGCATGGTTTAAAAAAACACAGTTATCAAAACATTCCCTTTTGTCATTTTATTACCAAATCCCGCTGCTGCAACTGCAATTTCCAGCTTTTTATGACAATAAATAATCGCATGGCCTATGAAGAATATGAAGAGACGCAACTTACGAGAGGAAAAAGCTCGCAAACTTTTTTTAATCTTTGATTGTTAAAAGAATATCAAAAATGGGCAGTTCACCGAGCACATGATTATCATTTAGCCTTTTAACTCGCACGAACAGTCCTTACAATTGGCTTAAATGGAGCCGTGCACACACAGGAACAAACAAAAACAAAAGCTCATTGCCTACCATTTTATACAAATGGAAAAAAACAGTAGAACAAGTATTTTCAAACCGATCTCGGAGCTGTGGATCGAAGAGTTCACAGAACCGTTGCTGAGGTCAGAGATGAAGTGGTTGAGGCAAAGTTCCTCTCCATTCTGTTATATTCAATAGATGGGCAAGAAATAATACTCCTGGAATAAGCCATCCTGAAATGCCTGGACTTCGTGACGACGTAGGGAAGGAGTTCGTGTTGGTATTTCTGTGTATAAGAAATAGTACCAGTTATTAAAATCACAACAGAACTTCCCAAAGAACAAATCTTGTGATATTAAGCTTAGTGAAAAAAATTGGTATAAATACATGTCTGTAAAATAGAATATAATACTGAACAAAAATATACAGTAGGTAGTGATCACAGAAGTACATCTCATTAAAATATGATATAATACTTTTATATTCATCAAATCCCAACTCTGTACGATGTATGAGACAAAAGTTATAATGAGAATACTTTTATTTTCGTCATGGACAAAAGTTACAATAAGACTTGTACAAAAATTTCTGAAGCTCAGCTGCTGTTTACATAAGAGAATATTTTATTTTCGATCTCATGACCCTGTAGGATGTATGAGACAAAAGTTGCAGTGAGACTTGATGTATGTTGGAAAAAGTTACAAGGTACACATTGAGACTTGGGATGTATGTTCTTGGAAAAGTTACAAAGAGACCAGTAAAACAATTATCAGTTTTATTTTTATTTTTAGTGGGATAAAGTATGTATATTGTAGATTATTTTAGCAGTAATATTACTGAGAAGAGATCTTTTGTCACACAAATAATAAAGAAATCTCATACAAATTTGGTGCTGGCTTGGACCAGAATTTATATATATATATAAAGAAACCATATACAAAGAGGCTAGAACTTATATATACAAAGAAACCAGTAAAACAATCATCAATTTTATCAATTTTATTTTTCTTTTTAGTGGGGTAAAGTATGTATATTTTTATAAACTATTTTAGCAATCAAATCACTGGGAAGAAAATCCTAACGAGTCTCATACACCAATTTAATGCCTAGCTTGGACTATATATATATATAGTCCATTTTTTCACAATTTTTTATATAAACTGTGAATATTAATATTTTTTATATTCTAAATTATATGTAAACTGCCACCCTCGGGAAAGAGAAAGGGCCCAGAGGTGGTCGAAAGGAGTTGGCTGGAAGGAAGTAGTGTGTCCAGAAGAACGTGGCTGGTGAAGGCCAAAGGTTTAGGTCTCACCAAAGGTTTAGGTTGACCTAGAAAATGAAACCCTAATCACTCATACCTGGCAATCAGCTAGCCACCATAGTAAATTTTAAATATGATTAAGTAAAAGTAAAAATATAAACATGTAAACTGATGTCTTTATAATAGTGAGAAGTTAGTGGTTGAAATCACAACCATTGATTTATTGAGACTACTAAAAATATTCCATCAATATTTAATCTTGTCCATACAAAACTGATTAAGCACTAAAAACCTTTTATATTGTGCCGATGATCAATAAATGTACACCTTTCTGCCTAATTAATTCAATATCCGCCTAATTAATTCAATATCCAGATATTACAACATCACATGCACCTCGTCTTTAGCTTCTCTATAAAGTTTTTTTAAACATCATTGCACCTCAACTTTAACTTCTCTGTAAAGATTTTTTAAACATAAACACCAATAATATAATTAAATTCTACAGACAAATTCAACAACCTATATACACTATAAATCCTAGTATTCATACTTTTCATGTTTTCTCTGGTTTGTTAGTAGACAAGTCCACATGCACCTCATCCACAACTCCAACATAGATGTTCAGCTATTCTATAATAAACTGTTTCGGACTAACAGAGTGAAGACAACAATCAACAAGATCATACAGAATAAGCTAAGCTAACACTCCAAAAAATGCCATAACATGCTTAAACACAGGCTTCTGTCAATGTGACTGCATACGCTAACTACAAAGTAAGAACTTTGCATTTGGGCCAACTTCTGAACGTCATGGAGTACTTCAACAAGGTACTCATCTCTATAGCATTACAGCATAATTGGATACCCACAGCATTCAACCAATCTAAACATAAAACACAGAATCCTGAAACTGTGTGAAGTCTGGTAAAAAGTCTTACAGCTAAACTATATTGGTAACCCCAGATTTTATTTGACAGAGACCTAGATTTAGTTTTTTAAGAGTGTGCAAAGGAATCATGGATTGCACTCTTCCTAAGATTTGGTTTAAGAGAGGGCAACGTTACGAAGATCGTGGCTCATGCATATCATTGAGATTTATTGGACTAGACTATGATTGAGGTTTTGTTCGAAATCAACATTAGGATACATTAATGCACATGAGTGTTGGTTAACAGACTACACCTAGATTCAACTTGTGGCAATCCTTCATTGATATAACAAAATGCACCAAACAAAATCCAAGGCTTACCCTGATGTCAAAAACTGACAAATTCCATAACCTGCATTCCACAAGGAAACTTCAATCAATCAGCCAGACCTTCGTATAATCAATGTTAATCCAATACACACACAAACGCTGAAACCAACTTCATCAGGCTTGGTTAGCTGCTTACTTGGATCGGAGGAGGTGATCATCCCCGTCCCACCAAAGTTACAGGCTACAGGAGAATTGCCATTACTCTGATAATACATATTGAAGGCATAAGAAGCAACTGAGAGAAGATTGCTGGGCTGATAACAGGGTTGGCCAGGCTGAATACCAGAGCAATCTGCCAACCCTGCACCGCATGCCCAATCCAAAGCCTCCTGCAAGTCCAGCTGGTTGGCTGCCGGGGAAGCAACACACCAGGTCGTCCCATCTATGAAGGTGGTGTTTCCTTCCGGAGGAGAAAAGGTGGTTATTGGGGTGTTAGGCATGTCCACCTTCGTTTCATTATACCCTGCTCCAAGCACTACACAAAAACAAAACAAAACAAACCATCAGCTCAAAGGGTTTAATCAGAAACAACTAGCCCACCACACTCTTATGTAGGGTTTAAGGGGTTTAAGGATGCATGCTTTATATTTTCCATTGGGCTATACAAAACCATTCAGTTTGCTCATTTTTTTCTATCAGGGGAGGCAAAACCATTCAGTTTTCTCATTTTCCATTAGTCCAAGCAAAACCATTCAGGTTTCAAATGATTCAATGGCTTCAATGCATTCAATAGAGTATTATCGGAACCCTTTTGTCCTGACCTAAACAGAGCTCAAGGATGAAGACACAACATCCCAGGCCCAGCTTTGAGAATTTATTCATCTTCATCGACGTCGTCCTGCTTCTTCAAAAAATCTAATAACTCTATTCCCTCCTCCTCCAATCTGCTTTCAACCAACCAAGTTTCTGATCGATTTAGTCCAAACTCTGTGGAGAAAACAATGATCTCCTTCACTTTATGCCTAGCTCGGAGGTCGACCCTGATACTTGTGGATTCTCCAGTGAGTGGATTCGAGTGTGAGACAATCTACTGACCACAGTACGGGTTCTGCCTTGCCTGAAAATAATTTTCTGTAGTAATACAGTAGGTACCGGCTCTGCACCTCGATTGACTATAAACCATGGCTTTTATATCTGAGGACGACCGAAAACGCGTTCTATTGAATTCGCAAGCATTGGAGCAATAGCTAATTATGGAGTTGATCAGGCAATGCTGCCTCTGTAGGTCGAACCGACACCAAAACCGAGAAGGAAATACAAATTTATGCATGAGGATTTGAAAACTTCTATGAAACGCAACTCATATTATGTCTGAGATCCGTATCTAGGGGGGGCCTAAACACCGACGCGTAATGGAGGATGTTTGCCTGTCTGCGTTACGCTTCTTCATTAATAAACCGACGGCGATTGGTATGGAATCGGCTTTACTTTAATGCTGTTTAAGGGGGTTTTACGAGAAAGTTGTTCATTTAATGTACCAGGATGCTGAATGGGCCTTAAATTTAACCATAAAGAGAAAGAGAAAGAACGGAGTGTTTGTACCCGCCGAGGCGACGGCAGCTTGTCGCTTCGGAGTAGTATTATTCTAAAAATGAATAGGACCCCACTCACTGGTAACTCTGTTATCCAAGTTGCCCATTATAGCTTTTCCGCTATCTTTTGAGATGCAGATGAACCGACATTTGTCATGCATCATAGCCAGCTGATATCTTAGTGGGATAGGTTTTTGATAACCATTACCATGCAGGAAACCTCGAGAAAACCAAAATAAATCTTTATTGCATTCGCATTTATGGTTTTCTCTCAAAATTTATTAACACAGATTAGTTTATCTTTACATTTTGTGGTTAACCTATTAAATTAATTGAGTACTCATATTTTTTTTTCAGCAGAAAATTTCTAAATATAACTGTTGAAACAGAAAATTACATCATAAAGTATACAAAGATAAGAAGATAGAGACCAGCAAGCAAGTTGTTATCAAAAGAGGCATTAAGCCCCAGAACTAGAAAAACTCCCACTACAAAAAGCCCATATTCCAGAAAAGTTGTGAAGAAACATCAGCTGAAACTAGAGAAGGAGTAGTAAGCGATCTATCTGCCTTCTTATTGCTTTCTCTGTAGATATGTGAAAAAAGAGATTATTCTTTCCTTTCAGCAGAGTCTAGAGAAATAACATTCAAATTTCCTTCGTTGTACCCAGAAGCCAGAGTTAAGGTTACCCATACACCCAAATGGCAAATAGTTATGCCCTTGTATTTGTTCTTGATCCACAATTGAATGTCTAGTGGATTGTCCAAAGCTCATTTGTCTTGAGTACTCACATACTAGTGAAAGCATCTCCATGACTTTCATAACAAGTGTATGTAAAAGATTTTAGGTTTTTTATAACATGGATAAATTACCATGAAAATTAGTTGGGCAATTCATCATACTCTATTAAGAAAATTCGCAATGTATTAAGGAGCAGTCTAGAAAGAGAGATTATTGTTCATAGATCTATATGATCATCTATAATTATAATTATATGTTTCATTCATTTCATTAAATGCATATACATATCCAAGAACTATATGATCATCTATAATTATAATTATATGTTTCATTCATTTCATTAGATGCATATCCAAGAACAAGAAGATGTAAAGGATGAAGGTGAGAACGATTATTTTCTCAATTTCCTTAATTTTCCTCAAACAAAAATGGTCAAAAAATTGTGAGGTTGGTGTTGGTCTTTTCAAAACTTAGATGCAAAAGAAGACAACCCACTATGTTTAGATGCTTGATAGTTAGGAAGAAAAATTGCATATTTCTATACACTCACATTCACATGAAGATGAGGCTTGATTTGCAGTTTTGAGAATGTAGAGTAACTCCGACAACATGAGATCGGGTTGATAACAAATATCAAGTTGTGACAACAACCCACTATGCTTAGATGCTTGATAGTTATGAAGAAAAATTGCATATTTCTATACACTCGCATTCACATGAAGATGAGGCTTGATTTGCAGTTTTGAGAATGTAGAGTAACTCCGACAACATGAGATAGGGTTGATAACAAATATCAAGTTGTGACAACATGACATTCCCTTGAGAGTACAAACCCTCATTGTGATGCATTCACAAGGGCTTTCTACCACCCAGTATGAAGGAGATGTGTAATTTTGTGTTCAATGTGGAGTTGGCACATGGCTTTCAAAAAAAGATATTATGTAAATGAAAAGTATTCAATGTTGACCCTAACCTTAAGTTAAAAACCAAAGAGATAGATATGTATGTATACATGCATGGATGTATATGCCAAAATAAATTAGAAGTAAATTTTTTTATCAAAGTTTAGTACATCGGCAATCTGAAACTCACTTGTTAGCTAAGGGATCACACATTGGTGAAGCGTTTGCACCTCCATGGATTTTAGAACAAGTGCATATAAAATATTATAGGTTTCTTATAACATGGATAAACAACCATGAAAGTTAGTTGAGCATTCTATCGCAATCCATTAATAAAATTCACAATGTATTAAACTGCATTGTAAATATTCATTAGAAAGAGAGATTCATTACTCAATGAATTCATGAGACAGTAGTATCACTCATGCACTCGTTGTAGGATCCACAACACAATATTCAACATTCACAACCCTTATTAGAGCATCCACATCAATCTATACACCAATATGGGCACTAGTCTATGCACACAAAGTGTTCGTGTTGCTTCATGTGTTTCCATGTGATGTCACCAACACACAAAACATGCACACAACTAATTATTTGATCATTGATTATGATGGGAGATCATTTAATGAGTAAATATCTATGTTCATCTATAACTATAATTATGTGTTTCATTCATTTCATTGGATGCATATATATATATACACAAAAACAACAAGATATTGAGGATGAAGGCGAGAACAACCATTTTCTCAATTTTCTTAATTTCCCTTAACAAAAACAATCAGAAAACAATGGAGTTGGTGTACAATAATCGTCCTACTTAACTGCAGAGGAAGAGTGTAACGTACCCAGCCACCCTTAGGTTGGGCACGTACCAATTTGTAACGCACCTAGCCACGCACAGGCTGGCCACGCTACTCCAAAACTTGCTTCTGAACTGATCTTGAATTTTAATAACATTTAATATGAAATGAATCATGAAAGACCCACATGCATTAATCAAGATCCATGCTATAACCTAAAATAAACACACAACATGCCATGCACAACAAATAACTAGCAGACATGCACATTACAAATACATATCTAAGAGATAATTAAATACACAATGGAATATACATTATACAGAAAACACAGAGAGTACTTATATTTGCAAGTAAACATTTACCAACTGGCTACAGACCAAGGATGTTCCTCCCAACCATTGACAATGTTGATATTTTACTCTCAACAACAGGTCACCCCCGAGCCAGGTCTATGAATACATAAGGATGGGTCCTAGGCCAAATCTAAAAGACACATTAGTTGGCTAACTAGCTCCCAGGTTTCCCAACCACACAACAATTTTGAATTTCCATCTCTGTTTCCCCCTCAGCCTGCACAACCCAAAGAAATGAACATCTTTCTTTTCCATGCAGTCCCTCAGGTTGTTCCATTTCTCTCCAGGGTTCCAGTGCTACTGGTCAAGAAATATCCCTACTAGAAACTCCAAGGATTCTCAGTTGTAGATAGTTCTTTCCGAACTGCCATCAATCTCATGCACACAGGCATCCATTCCCTCCTGGAATGATCAATGATTTCTTACAGCCATCTAGCAATGGCTCTCCTCCTCCAACCATATGTTTCCATGCTCCACCCAAGAGCACACGAATTCAACAAGAGTGAGGAGGGTGTAATAGTGAATGAATAAGAACAAGTGAACCTAGAACAACAAGTGGGTGAGTGAAGAAGAAGAAGAAGAACCACCAAAACAACCCCCAAGGGATGTTTATATAATTACATGAAAACAAGAACCACATGACCCTCCTCCCAAGAAACTCATGTAACCACTTTTCTCCATAAAATCAATTATGGGTAAATACAAATATAATAAAAAGACTTAGCCCCTTAATCCCCCTCTCTCGTAGAATCATAGCCCCCTATCTCTTTTGTCTTTGTCCGTCTTGCAGCCAATGACGTATTTTTTTTATTAATGTATATGAAGTATTACATTTTCGAGGCACTCTGACCCCTTTTCAACTTTACTGGCTCACCAGCCTAAGTCACAATTACATAATACATTCTAGTTCATAAGGGTTAAAACCGAGGTGTTACATCCCCCTCCCCTTATTTTGGCACTATCATCAGTGCACAACGCCATTCCAATGTTATTAACATTACAAATCTATGCCCTCTGGCCTTAATCCACACAGGCAGTCT
Source organism: Picea engelmannii (assembly GCA_009831015.1). Classification (NCBI taxonomy): domain Eukaryota; kingdom Viridiplantae; phylum Streptophyta; class Pinopsida; order Pinales; family Pinaceae; genus Picea; species Picea engelmannii. The sequence goes on along the minus strand of ML813301.1, from coordinate 142,700 downwards.
GGCTTAAAATTAAACATGTATACATAAGCATTTTGACCCAAAATATGTTTAATGATCTTCAGAATTCATATTTATGGCAGCAGTTCCAACCAACAAGCTCTCCTTCCCTCTCGGCCTGCACAACCCAAAGAAATGAACCCCTTTCTCTGCCATGCAGTCCCTCAGGTTGTTCCACTTCTCTCCAGGGCTCCAGTGCACTTGGACAGGAAGTTTCAGAGTTGCAGCTTCAAGAACTCTAGTTGTAGCAAGTCCATTGGACTTTCTTCATTCCATGCCTTCATCATTGAGCTCAATTTCCTTCTGGTGTTCTTTTTCACGAGTTTCCAACTTCAATAGCCAACATCTCATATGTATTATAAAAATATAGTCATCATGAGATATTGTTATAACAATTTCAATTATAAATGTCAAATACGTTTTATACTGGAAAACAGAGTTTCCAAGCATGAGCTTCCAACTCATAATGTGTTCGGCTCTTGCAGTCGCAGGCATCAATCTCTATTATGGCTTACAACATTGTCATACCCAATATCATTATTCTTGTAATTTTCTCAACCTTCAATAAAAAAAACCAATTGTTAGCATAATCATGTAACAATTTGTAACTATTAATTTCTCAAATATGTTTTATATAGGAAAATAAAATTCCCAGGCATGAATTTTATGCTCATAATGTTTGGCTTTCGCAGTTGTAGATATCAGTGTTCCTTATGGGTTTACATCCCTTCCATATCCAAGACCATTCTACCTGCAATTCCCTCAATTTACACTCAGCCAAACAAATTGTCAGTATCTCATGCACAAGATATATATATTTTCATGGTAACAATTCAAAACAAGTTCACAAAGTGTTCTCAGAATTGTTTACAACAACAATTCAATCACTTCCATTAATCCAACTATTAACTGGAATGAACCCATCGTTCTTTACACATGTATTATCAACCAATATTTTTATTACTCTGTCCCCCCAACAAAACTTTTATGTAATTTATCATTATGTAGCTACTTTAACCTGCAACTCTCTTATAACAATTCAATCACTTCCATTAATCCAACTATTAACTGGAATGAACCCATCATTCTTTACACATGTATTATCAACCAATATTTTTATTACTTTGTCCCCCCAACAAACCTTTTCTGTAATTTATCATTATGTAGCTACTTTAATTATCAATATGTAGCTACTTTAACCTGCAACTCTCTTGTTTCATTATCTAACAACTCCTGAAGTGTTTTCAACTTCACGAGTTAGCAATATTCACATCATTTCAATTGTTATCATAATCATTTCTATTTTATATAATATATACATGCATTCACCAAAATGCATTCAATAATTCTTGTAATACCACTTGTAACATTTTTAATAGTTCCAAAAAGTGAGCTCAGAATTGTAACAAACAACAATCCAATCACCTTCAACTAGTATTCATATTAAATACAATGCAACTATCCATAATTATGTATTTTCAACACCACATGCTTTTAATAATGCAACAATTAATTACTAAATAACAATCGATGTGCCAATACCCATGGCCACAACTACACAATGCATCCATGCATTGACTACATAATACCACATAACTATTTCATGCATTCACAAAGGTGAGTTGGAAGGTCTGGTCAACGCCTCAACACATCATCCACAAACTTCCTACTACTTTCCTGACCATTTGGATACCTTCCTTTTCAACCCAAACACAACACAAATAATATAATTCTTAAGTGCTCTTTAGTGTCGACAAATAGGTTGCAGTCCAAACATCAACTATACAGTAGATACCATTGAGCACTCACATAGCGTTATAACTCTTCCATATCCAACCATCTCATGGTCTCACACACGACTAGCTCTATGGATATTTATTGTTATATCAAGAGTATGTCTCCTTACTTGACCTGGTTACAATCTCATAACCAATCATAACAAAATATGCAACTAACATTTTATCTAAATGTATTATAGCATCAACAACATTTATATACTCTAGGCCTTTGACCATTACATATCAGTTTAAATATTGAAAAATTAACTGAGGGAATTCTTACCCCAATTCCCTTCAACATCTATGCAACAAATGCATACCTGGGTGGTTGTTATCAACCTACTTGATGCTACCTGATCAACTGGTATTTGTAGAAGCTCACAAACTTCCTTATTCATCATTTTGATCACCATTCCTACCACCCTCATGGGTCTTCACATAAATGGAGTCATAAGCAACGATAGAAACATCCACCTCTTTAACCATGCTATATCATTTTTCCTGGATACATGATCCATCATTAGTCGTACTCAATTTCCACAACATCATTATTTCATAATAACATATTATTCTAAGTTCACAAACATGTTATATGCATATCCAAGCATGTGCATATGCACAATTACACATTCATATGCATCAAGCATTCATTGTCATCATACCTACTAATGCATATGCATTTTAACTTCCTTGTATGCCTCATGCACTCTAGTGGATTTTTGTTTCAATTCACTTATTTATTTATGTCATAGTTGGTTGTCCTTGAATTCCTTCAGATCCGTGTTTCCTTGTGTGCTCTGATTCTGTTCATCTGCATTATTGTTGTAATATCCCTCGGTAGAACCTCGGTAGAACCTCGGTTGTAATTATGAATTGTAAACATGTTTGTTAGGCTGGTGAGTCGAGTTATAATAAGCTAGGAGGATTATGTGATGATTAGGCCAGAGAACCTAGGATGCTACAGCCAGGATCTTGTTTTGTATATGTAATTATGCAGATCATTAATAAAAATTATACATCGTTGCATGTAGACCAACCACGAAGAAAGAGTATGGGGGACTAAACTCCACTAGGCTAGGTAAGGGAGGGGGGCTTAGTGACTAGGAAAAGGGGCTAATCTTGAGGGCTTAACCCAAGGGAATATTATAATGTATTTCCTTAGATTACTAAAGTTTAGGGAAATAAATCCAGTTATCCTAAGTTCTGTTGGGAGGAGGAACGAGTTCCAAGTGGAGAGGAACATGCTCCTGGAGAGCCAAGTGTCACCCAGGACGCATGTAGATTTATGTGGGAATTTCCACTGTTGTTGGGGGTTCATGAACCATTCTGACCATCTTTTCTGGGGGAGTTCGCTCTCAGCATTGGGACCAGGTGAGCCATATGTTGCCCTGATTCACTCACACACTGAGCAGGCACGCAGTCAACCAATTCCACCATTGTTGAACCCTTTACCTTTGTGAACTTGTGTAAATTTATGAAGTATCCCTTACCTTACTAGAGTTTGTTGTTGTGGTTACCTGGTTGACTTAAGAGCTGGTTTGAAGAGGCAGGTTGTCAGGCATGTGGGTAACTATCCCACATGAGAGAGTGTGGATAAAAGAAGCAGGTTGTCAAGCCTGTGAGCAACTCTCTCTAGGTGAGAGAGTGTGTCGAGGAAGTGAGTTCTCCTGGAGGAAGTCCAGTAGCAGTTGTAGAGCTCTGATAATTCTTGATCCGACCTGTTGTTGAAGCCCAAGGAAAGGGAGGTGTAGCAGCTGATGGATTGTTGGACAATGAAGGTGTACACTCCTAGGGTGGGACAGGCATGTGGGGAATGAGAGTCTGTGAGTTGTGGGCGTAAGTGGCTCCTTAGAGGAAATCCTTCATGTAGACTGGTGCAACTTCCTGTTGTCCTTGCCTAGCCTAGGAATCCCTTGCACGATGGAGTTTAGTCCCAGCTCGGGGGTGACCCACTGCTGAGAGTGACGAGTAGTGTGGTCTATGGATGGGAGGTTCGTGGAAGGTCTGCACGCAGTTGGTGTACTTCAATTAAAAGATAAGTACCCATTTCTCTGTTCATTTACATGTTGGGTATTTGGACATGCTATATGGATGAGTATTGCCTGTATATGTTGTTATATTTATGGGTTTTTCATGTGAGTATTGCATGTATGCTTTTACTGTTATTTCCGCATTAATATGTGTATTAGCAGAATATGTTGTTTGATTTATGTTTATATTTATATGCATATGATAATTGTTATTTCTATGAGGTAGCATGGTCGGTCTGCTGGTGGTCGAGGATGTTACAAAAATGGTATCAGAGTAGGAGATGTTTCTGAAGTGATGTTGCTTGGCCAGTTGGGGGGGATGGGGACATTACAAAATGGTATCAGTGCCATGGTTTCAACACTGAGCCTGTATGGGCCATGTTAGTGGAAGTTGAAGCAAAAGTTTTGGAAAGGAATTGTGGTCGAAATGGGCAAAATTCAAGTTCAAATCCTATGGTTTCAACATTGAACCCAGATGGGCCACAGACGAGGAATTTGGAGTAAAATTTCCAGAGAGTTTTGATGTACATAGTGCCAGAAGGGCGTTGAGAGAACACTTGGATTGTATTCAGAAGCTTAGGAGGTATAACGATTTAAGGAATGGAAACAGAGAAAGAAACCACAACAACCGTGGTGTTGGGCCGCGGGATATGTTCGGGAGAAGGAGGATCCTTCACAACCGTTGGATCTTGAAAAAGGTGCATGAGAGTTAACCTCTAATTCCTTCGGACTTCGTCAAAGTTTATGAGTTATAGAGCAAAAGGGGCCGAAGTCTGAAGTTCTGAAGTCCCAAGGTGGATCTACACCATAGATCTAGGGAGAAGTGCTTGACCATTGGTTTTGACCAAGGACAAATCAAAACCGTTTGATCAAGCCAAGAGCAGAAGATAAGGCACAATAGTGAAACGCAGATCTCAATCGTCAGATCTACGCGTGGGTGGTTGTGAGACGTAGATCTCACGACAGATATTAAATTTAGAGTTTGGGAGAAACAAAGTGTGCTAAGGTGCAAACTCCCGAAGTCCCGAAGTTCAGAGTTCATCTAGACTGTTTGTTACAAGAGACACGTGTCAACAGATCAACTTGTTCGAGAGTTCGGCGTTCGGGAGAAACGGGGTGTGCTAAGGTGAATTCTCCCAAAGTCCCAAAGCCCGAAGTCCTGAAGTGACATGGCATGATGACGTCACCCAGGGTGACGTGGAATTCCTTAATCCTGCCACGTGTCAGTCGAAATGAAACTTTGAAGACCTTGTTGGACCAAAAGCAATCTGACACGTGGGGCCACATGCCACACCCATAATTGTTGAAAGTTGTACTATGTGGACCCCGAAAGGTAAAGAAGTTTGGGAGTTCGGAGTTCGATAGATTTGAGGAATGCAAGTGTAAAATCTCTCGAAGCCCGAAGTCTCGAAGTGATGTGGTTGATGATGTCACCTGGGATGACGTGGACACATGGGATGTGTGCCATGTGTCAGTGAGTTAAGAATCTTTGGAAGACTGAAATGCCAGTAGAGCATGAAACATGTCACCCATTTGATTGGGCCACATGTCTTCTTCTAGTATTTCGCCACGTCGCACTCCTCTCGAGCATGGATGGTGCGGCCCTGATGGATACATAAAGCAGTTAAAACCCCGACAAATAATTTAACTAGATTGGGCCCACGATAACTTGGTCACAATGGATGCGTGTTGCCAAATCATGAAGTCCAGAGACTTAGCACTCCAGAGGAATTGTGTTCAAGTGTGAAGACTCCCAAAGGCCCGAAGGCCAGAGTCTTCCTTGACCATTGATCACGAAGGACACACGACATCAGATGTGGTAGTCCAAAGACTTGACACTTTGGAAGAAATGGTTCATGATTGAGTGGGAGGAAGAAATCCCCAAAGTTCCATAGTAAATATCAGTTGTTGGATGATGGGAAGCCGAGGACCGTTGATCCACCCCACTTCGCGAGTTCGCCAATGCAGCACTCCGAGAGATTTGTTATGATGTTCTTTGGAAACCACCGAATCCCAGAGTCCCGGAGTTCTTGTCCACCATAGATCTGAACAGAGAATGTGGACCGTAGATCCACCATCCTTCGTGAATTCGCCAGTTCAATTTTCTATGATGTTTGTGATGTGCGGAAAGGGAAACCTCCAAAGTTCCAAAGCCCCAAGGTCCCGAAGCTCCAGATAAGCGCGTATCAGACTAGCACTTGGTCACAGTCGATGGTCACATGAGATTGGGGGCCAAAGAAAGAAGGCTAGTGCCCATAAATTATTTTTATTTTTTTTAGAATAGAGAATGGGTTTAAAGACAGAACACGTGGTGTCCATGATTGAACAAACCTGCATCGAAAGAAGTAAAGGAGGTATGTAAACCTCAAGAGAGGATCCAACAAGGATCCAAGAGCCAATTCGACTCTGTGAAATAAAAACAGTTGTACAAAGATCACCTTCCAGAAATCACCATTGTGCAAACAATTATAACTTTCTGCTCAGGATTCTGAATTGAGCAAGGAGGCAATCATTGGAAAGGACTTGGAAGCAATATTCTAGGTATTCAACCATCTGCAATACATGATAATGAATGAACCATAAGTTCATATGGATATGCAAAGAATGGGAATAAGGAAGGAAGGTTTTATGGAATATGAAAGAGTTTGGAGATAAGATGTGACATCTCCAAGGATTAGTCCCATAGTTGAAGATATCACCTCCATTATTGCTATCGGAATGTGCAATGGAAGCATGGGATGAAGGTCATAAAATATGGCATGACAAAAGTTGAATATGCATGTCAAAGGGCTAAATCAAATTGCTTCAAGAAAGAAGTTGGTGTTAACTAGCTAAGGTTACTCAGAGAACATGACTAGAATTATAATTCGTTCATGTAGGAGATGGATCAAAGGAATCCAAATAATAATGGAATGCTGAAAATTAATATCAACATAATATGTGGTTGCAAGTATGCAATGTAGACAAGGAAAGATTCATGGATGGAATCAAGACCGTGAACATCCTAAGATAATGGAAGAAGAAATCATGAGGTAGACATCAAGCTAGAATGGCAGAGGCACTCGAAAGGTGTTGAAGGTATTTCCATAAGAGCATGGAGATATCTAGTCAAGAATAATTTAAAAGTGAAATGACTTCTAAAGAGAAATCAATAAGGAACCAGGAAGAAGAAAATGGTTCTATGCATGGTTTTGAATGTAGAGGAGATGGTGCCTGACAAGAATCCATCTTAAGTGACATAGAGCCATGATTGACAACCCAAGAGGTTGGAGGTATCACTTGAATATATGATGGTAAGGTAAAAGAATAACTTTCAGTTAATTCTATGCAACTAGCAAAGGAGGCATATGTGAATCCTTATAGTATGCTAGAGATTGGTTAGGCAAGTCAAGTTTGAGGCTAGTTGGCAAAGAGAAGAGAAGAGTACAAGAAAACCTCAAGTACTAAAGTATTCAGTCAGGAAAGGGCTAAAGAAGTTTAGTCCTGAAGAGTAACTGGATATTGAAAGATTCAAAGTCTATAAGACAACATGTTTCGAATTATAATTCATCCAAGTATGAGTCGGGATAGAAGGATCCAAGGAATAAAAGAAAGTTGAAGGTTAATATCAGATGAGTATTTGGTTGTAAATGCAAAGACAACCAAAAGTGATTTGGCTGGAAATGCAAAGGGCAACCAAGGGTGATTGGTTGGAAAGTGCTTAGGACAAAAAAAATCACGTACAGTAACTAGAATGAGAGCACAAGAAGATTCAAGAATCCAGGAAGAATTGAAGACTTATGGGGTCAACAAGGAAAAGTTTTACAGGGAGAAAGAAGTTGCTACAACTTATGTGGCAGCAAGTATGTTTTGGCTTGTTGGGACAGCCAAAGGAAATAATGCTTGCATGTTTGCAAGTGTTGTTGGTAATGTTGTTGCATATGAAAGGAAGAAACAAAAAGTTGAAGTGTTGGTTATAAGTCTGATAAAAGAAGCGGAAAGCTTCTACTGCCATCAGCTAAGCAGGTAACATCAAATTTGTAATGGAAGCTATGCAAGTAAGTATTCTCTTTTGAAATTATGTTACATAAATGCCAAAGGGAAATTCAGGTAAGAATTTTCCCCGATTGAATTTTTATGATACACATGATAGTGTTATTTGAATGTATTAACATGAATAAGATACCACTAGATGTGGTAAAGGCTAGAGGCATGTCATAGTTATCAAATCTTTTTAACTTTTGAATGCATACACTGACATAGTAGAATGTCATGTTAATTTGGTTACGAGGTAATAACCAAAGAAATAAAAGATAAGCACCTGTTATAGGAATGAATGTCAGTAAAGCTAGTAATGCATAAGACCATGATAGGGTTGGATGTGGAAAAGTATGGATATGGGAAGGTTATGAACCACACAGGTACTAAAATCTTCCTACCTTTAAATAAAACTTGGACTGCAACCTTTTTGTTAACACTAATGAACACCACATAATGATATTCTTGGTGTAGTGTTCGGGTCAAAAAGGAAGGCATCCAATTAATTGGGAAAACAAGAGGAAGTGTGTGGGGAATGTGTCAGGACATTGGCCATAATTCCAACCTTGGATGGTGAGATACATGACTGAGATAAAGAGCATTATGTAATTCAATGCAAGATGCATTGAATAAATATGCATTGAAAATTGCACTCATGCATAACGAGTGATAGAATTGTATACTCGAATGCATTTCTTGAATGTGTTTTGTAAGTACATGAATATATATTATTGCATGGAAATAATTGTTACTAACAACTGTAATGTTGTTAACTCATGAAGTTAAGGACATTTCAGGAGTTGTTAAATATTGCAACAGGAAAGTTGCAAGTCAAGTAGTCACGTAAGCATTGACTACATAAAATTTATTGTTCAGAAAAAGAAGTAATGAACTTACATATATTAATTATGAACATGCATATGCATAGAATGATGAGTCATTATATTTTGTTAAATTGTTGGTAATTGTGATTGAATTGCTAGGTGCAGGCAATTCTAAGATCATTGCATATGGTTTTGTACATATTACAATTGAATTATGATGTACAGGAAATACTGACAATTGTTGGTTGTATGCAAGAGGAAGCATTGCAGGAAAAATGGTATGCAGTTTGGTTCTTGTGGAAAACCAACATGAAGGATGCACTCYTKATATGGMAACAACCAAGAAGAATTATGAAATAGAATTTTATGTTTTGGGGAAAAGTTGAATTCCCTTTGAACTAAGTTTGAGTTCCTAAATGAATTATTTTATGTTCTCTCATGATAACTACATGTGGGTGATGYAGATGAGATGATATTGATTAAAGTTGGAATGTTGACTACAAAGAGTAGCTCGGGGAAGATGTTGATTRGAGACAACGAATCTTACCCKGTAGATCCYCGATGGATTTGGGTGTGTGTACACTTCTCCTTRGGTTGCCTTGGAGAAGGTTGGAGCCMTGGAGGGAGAAGTGTGTGGATATGTTCCCCGGTATGAGGCCTGGAGGGTACCTGGAGACCTCTAAGGGCAGTTGGAACTATTGGAGCCACGGTGCTCTGAGACTTCCTGTCCAGCCTGTGTTGGGGCCCTGGAAGGAAGGTGCATACTACCTTGGGTTGTACAGGCATGTGGGGAATGAGAGACCGTTGGTTGGAGTGTTGTTGAGGTTTGGTACCTTGGCCTAGACCATGTTGATATGGATTGTGGACCGTGACTATCTTGGGAAGCCATTTACCTGATGGAGTCATAGCCCTGCTTAGGGGTGGAAGGTCTTCTCAACCAAAAGATAAGTATCAATGCTCTATTCATTGTATAATGTGTATCTTGTACACATGTTATAATGTTATTAGAATTGCATGTGTCTGTGTGTATATATATTGCATGTATGTTCTAATGTTGCTTCTAAATGAATAGGTGAATGAGAAGAGTGTTTATGTCTGTGGAGTCATAGCCCCTGCTAAGAGTTTATCAACAATGAGATCTAAGGCAGGGTGGAATGTCGTGGATCTACAGCCAGTCGGTGCTTTCAAAGAGGTTTAATTGAGGCATGTAATAAGGAACAATGAGATGAATTCTTCCTGAATCAGCTATGTGGAACAAAGAAATTGAACTCCAGCTGCAGTATGAACACCAAAATTGGTGCTTGAAAGTAGAGCACCAGGTGGATAACATGCTTCCAATAGCTAAAGCTTGGAATCTTTTTGAAGATTTTTTTTTTAAAATTGTATATGTATAAACAAGTTGCACTGAGGATAGTGCAAAAATAAGGGGAGAGGATTGTAATATCCCCCGACAGAGCCCCAGTTGTAATTATGAATTGTAAACATGTTTGTTAGGCTGGTGAGCCGAGTTATAATAAGCTAGGAGGCTTATGTGATGGTAGGCCAGAGAGCCTAAGATGCTAAGGCTAGGAGCTTGTTTTGTATATGTAATTATGTAGATCATTAATAAAAAATATACATCACTATGTGCAGGCCAACCACGAAGAAGGAGTATGGGGGACTAAAATCCACTAGGCTGGGTAAGGGAGGGGGGCTGAGAGACTAGGAAAAGGGGCTAAGCTTGAGGGCTTAACCCAAGGGAATATTATAATGTACTTCCTTATATTAATAAATTTTGGGGAAATAAACCCAGTTATCCTAAGTTTCGTTGGGAGGAGGAACAAGTTCCAAGTGGGAGGAATGTGCCCCTAGAGAGCCAAGTGTCACCCAGGATGCATGCAAATTTGTGTGCGAATTTCCACCGTTGTTGGGCGTTCACGAACCATTCTAGCCATCTTTCCTGGGGGAGTTCACTCTTAGCATTGGGACCAGGCGAGCCATCTATTGCCCCGATTCACTCATGCACTGAGCAGGCACACAGTCGGCCAATTCCGCCATTGTTGAACCGTTTACCTTCGTGAACCTGTGTAAATTTCTGAGCCATCCCTTGCCTTACCAAAGTTTGCTAATGTGGTTACCTAGTTGAATTAAGAGCTGGCTTGAAGAGGTGGGTTTTCAAGCCTGTGGGTAACTCTCCTAGGTGAGAGAGTGTGGAGAGAAGAAGCAGGTTGTCAGGCCTATGAGTAACTCTCTCCAGGTGAGAGAGTGTATTGAGGAAGTGATTTCTCCTGGAGGAAGTCCAGTAGCAATTGTAGAGCTCTGAGAATTCTTGATCCAACCTGTTGCTGAAGCCTGAGGAAAGGGAGGTGTAGCAGCCGATGGACTATTGGACAGTGAAGGTGTACACTCCTGGGGTGGGACAAGCATGTGGGGAATGCGAGTCTGTGAGTTGTGGGTTTAAGTGGCTCCTTGGAGGAAATCCTTTCTGTAGAATGGTGCAACTTCATGTTGTCTTTTCCTAGCCTATAAATCCCTTGCCCGATGGAGTTTAGTCCCAGCTTGGGGGTGACCCACTGCTGAGAGTGATGAACAACATGGTCTATGGCTGGGAGGTTCATGGAAGGTCTGCACACAGTTGGTGTACTTCAATCAAAACATAAGTACCCATTTCTATGTTCATTTACATGCTGGGTATTTGTACATGCTATATGGATGAGTATTGCCTGTATATGTTGTTATATTTATGGTTTTTGTCTGTGAATACTGCATGTATGCTTTTACTGTTATTTCTGCATTAATCTGTGTATTAGCATAATATGTTTTCTGATTTATGTTTATATTTATATGCATATGATAATTGTTATTTCTATGAGGTAGCATGGCCGACTTGTTGGTAATCGGGGATGTTACAAAAATGGTATCAGAGTAGGAGATGTTTCCGAAGTGATGTTTCCCGGCTAGTTGGGGGGGATGGGGACATTACAATTGTTCCCTGGTTTGAATACTTTCCAGCCAAGTTTCACTAGGCCATTCTACAATCCAACCAATGTACTCAATTTGTAGCAGCTCCTTTTGGGTAGTCATATCCAACTTTACCTTTAGGAAACATTTCACCACCCTTTCACACTTATACCATTCCCAATGGAAGTCTATTTTCATTCAGTGACACTTTTCAAGTGAAAGAGAATTCATTTTCTATCTCCAATTTCTCTACATTGGCATCCTGCTTCCACTGTGAACTCTGATATCAGAAGTGGATTTCTTTCACTGAGTACTTTTTGACAAGTATCTAAGTCATATCTAACAAATCCTTCCCTGGAACTCCTATGCTTGACACATAGAGATTATCCATACACAACCTCTTAAGCTCTTTGTTTTCTTCCACATCAAGCTTGCAACTATCTACACATTTATATATTCAAGTCTATGGAGCCTTACTTTTCCCTTCTATGCCCATCAATGGCATTTTTAACTTGCTAGCTTCATATCTTATGTGAGGATTCTTGCTTTTGTATTTGCAATTCATTCAGATCTTGTAGTTGTTGACTAATACTTTTGTTCCACTATTCGTGAGTTCTTTATCCACTTTTCATTACTTTCCCTGTAGTTATTTACTGCCTCAACCAACTTCTACAAGCTCTGCCATGCTTCCATGACTTTGATATCCAATCCTAGACGGGAATTGATCCAATTAAATCTTTAATCTTGCCAAATATGCAAGCAACCATTTCGTTAGAATTATACATATCATAAAAAAATGTCAATTAAATTTACATGTGCTCAGTTCACGAAGAATTATATCATAGTTATCCAAATTAGAATAATTTCAGGTCATTCTCCTCTAAATCCGTTTTCCAACAACTGTACTCTTGCCCCAATCTGATGTCTGAGCTGAAAGTTATGGCTTCCCAAAAAATCACTTTCAACCCCTTTTCTTTTGTTTTGCAACATGATCTTGTCGAAAATATTCCCCAGCTCCTTTAACTGGTACACAATTTGAATTATGCACAGGCACTTCCTTCAAACCACTTTCCATGAGACCACGACTCAAAACCATGGACTTATTAACTCTTTAGCGCCTTCCTCTATATTCTTCTACACATGAGCTTGTTCGAACACAATGTCTGAGGGCTTGGTTACTTCTAGGCCCTTTGTGCCTCTAATAAACCCCTTTACCTTATCATGATACTGACGTTGGGACCAACTTCTCCGGACTTCGACCTTCGACTATTCTCCCTTTTAAATCTTCCAAATTCTCCTAGAGTAAACTTCGTCGAACCCTTCTATTAACTCCACTAGTAGATTGAGTGATCGAGATTTAATCTCCCGTTGACTAGACGGTCCCGCCCCATTTGAAGGCTTCAACAAGATTAATGACTGTGACTTAATCATGCCCTGGTATGGATGGTCCATAATTAATTCGGGACTTCGGCGCTCTGGGATTCCAGGACATTACAATTCTCAAGTCGTTCAACTCCCCCACAGTTTTACCCTCCGAAGTGCTTACCCTATTCCTCCATTGTTTAATCGAAGGGTCACGAGGAATCCTGGAGGGTCTTATATCAACGACCCATGTGAATTCGCTACTTCGGTACTCTGTGACATTTCCACTCACGAGTTGCTCAACTCCTCCAGAGTTATACCTGCCGAAGCGGTCATAAAGTGACGATGACCGCTTATTGTCGATTAACCCCTCCACTTACTAGCTTAATATGATGGCTAGGACTTAACCAAGCATTGGGATGGACGGTCCTTAATAATTTTTGGACGTCGACGCTCCAGGACTCTGGGACATTTCAACTCTCAAGTCATTCCACTTCCCTGGAGTGATATCTTGCGAAGTGATTACACCATCCTTCCACTGCTTGATCTTACGGTTGAGAAAAGTCCCAAACAAGTCTTCAATCAACAGTCTGCATGAATTCACGACTTAGGTCTTCGACACTTTCGTTGGTAGAGACGTTGGACACCCTCAAAGGCCATACTCCCAGGGATGACATGGCATGCTAACATCACCTATGGTGATGTGGACCCATAGTATGTGTGTCATGTGTCACTCTGAAATGGGCAGGTTGAGGTCCAAAAGGCACTGAATTCATGTGACACGTGTCCCCACATGACACCCCTGACACGTGGCATAAGACATGTCATCAACCAAATGGCGATCCACATTCCTCCACTCTAGATCTGACGACCTATGTGATTTCAGGACCGCGACTTTACACTTTGTGGCTTAGATACTTCGTAGCTTTGGCTCTTCGTAGCTTTGGCACTTCATGGCTTTGGCACTTCGCAGCTTCGACACTTCACAGCTTCAGAACTTCGCGGCTTCGACACTTCGCGACTTTTCCTATTCTCTAGTAATCATTGAAGTGGCGGAGTTCTAGAGTCCATAAACTTCTCTATCCTTGTACTTCTGATCTAACGACTAGCATTGCTCCCGAAGTCCTTCCCTCAATCTAACGGTCGACGAGAATTCATGAATTCGACACTCTGGGACTTTGGGTTATAATAGTTCTGAAATGGTTTGGTTCTCCCGGAGTTAAACTTCCTGAAGTGGTCAATGTTGGATGACCCTGACCAACGACTGATATTTCACCTAAACTTTCTATCAGATTGGATGGCCAGCGGGACTTTGCGACTTCGACCTTCAACATATCATGTTTTTTCCTGCCTCCCATAATCACCGAAGTGGTGAAGTTCCAGAGTTTCCATCTCCTGCTTGGCTTCGATCGATGACCGACGATCGACCAACTCGATCTAACAGTCGGGACTTAATCCCACTCAACCCTTGGTTTCACCTCTATCCAATAGTCCTCGTCCACCTGACTTCTGATCTAACGATCCATAACTCCTTGATTCAACAGTTGTGATCGCTCTTGAATTCAAAGGGGAACGATCACGATTCCACAATCCTTTGCAAGGATCTCTATCTTCACGACGCTCTGGCTTCTGTGTGACTCCTGCAACGTTATCTCTCTTGAGCTCTCCTTAGACCTTTCCAAAGGTCTTAACATTGCGTGCTCTGAACCCGTGCAACCCAATACACTACCTCTCCTAAGCTTTAGGTTCATATTGGATTCCTATGCACCTCACACTACAACGACCATTAAAAAAAAGGAACATTCAACCTTCCAAGTCGAACTCGGCTCTGCAACTCTGCAGATAGAACCCATTAAACTTCTCAGACAATCCTGACTTATTTCAACTTGAATTTTCCCACGAATTTGGGGATATTTCTCTCTAATATTTCTGTTCTTTTTCCCAAATTCACACAGTTTGAAAGTTGTGACATCGGATTTCTCAAATTTGAACTCGTTATGGCCCATACTAGTCCGATGTTTCAACCAGAAGCTTTGATACCATTTTGTAACGTACCCAACCACCCACAGGCTGGGCACATACCAATCTGTAACACACCCAACCACCCACAGGCTGGCCACACTACTCCAAAACTTGCTTATGAATTGATCTAAAATTTTAATAACATTTAATCTGAAATCAAGCATGAAAGACCCACATGCATTAATCAAGATCCATGCTACAACATAAAAGAAACACACAACATGCCATGCACAACAAATAACCAACAAACATGCACATTAGAAATACATATCTTAGAGATAATTAAATACACAACGGAATATACATTATACATAAAACACAGAGAGCACTTATCTTTGCAAGTAAACATTCACCAATTGGCTGCAGACCAAGGAGGTTCCTCCCAACCATAGACACTTTTGTTCTTTTACTCTCAACAACATGTCACCCTTGAGCCAGGGCTATGAATACACAAGGATGGGTCCTAGGCCAAATCTAATAGACACAACAGTTGGCTAACTAGCTCTCAGGTTTCCCAACCACAAAACAATTCTGAATTTCCATCTCTCTTTCCCCCTCAGCCTGCACAACCCAAAGAAATGAACATCTTTCTTTTCCATGCAGTCCCTCAGGTTGTTCCATTTCTCTTGAGATCTCTAGTGCTACTAGTCAGGAAATATCCCTACTGGAAACTCCAAGGATTCTCAGTTGTGGACAGTTCTTTCCGAACTACCATCAATATCATGCACACATGCATCCATTCCCTCTTGGAATGATCAGTAATTTCTTACAGCCATCTAGCAATGACTCTCCTCCTACAACCATTTGTTTCCATGCCCCCCCCAAGAGCACACGAATTCAACAAGAGTGAGGAGGGTGTAACAATGAATGAATAAGAACAGTTGACCCATAACAACGAGTGGGTGAGTGAAGAAGAAGAAGAAGAAGAAGAAGAACCACCAAAACAACCCCCATGAGATGCTTATATAATAACATGAAAACAAGAACCACATAGCCTTCCTCTCAAGAAGCTCATGTAACCACTTTTCTCCATAAAATCAATTATGGATAAATAAAAATATAATAAAAAGACTTAGTCCCTTAAGCCCCCTCTCTTGTGGAATCATAGCCCCCTATCTCTTTTGTCCTTGTCTATCTTGCAGCCAACGATGTATTTTATTATTAATAATGTATATGAAGTATTACATTTCCTAGGCACTCTGGCCCCTTTTCAACTTTACTCGCTCACCAACCTAAGTCACAATTACATAATAAATTCTAGTTCATAAAGGTTAAAACCAGGGTGTTACAAAGAGAACCCACTATGCTTAGATCCCTAGTAGTTATGAGGGTGTTTGTTATTTATATAAAAAAAATTGCATCTTTTTGTAAATTTGCATTCAAAAGAAGATGAAGCTTGATTTGCAGTTTTTTTTAAGAGTGTCTAGTAACTCTTAAACATTTAAGAAAGTGTTTGCCTTCATACTAAGTCTCTACCATGATCTATTATTTTATTTTTTTTCCTCTATGATAACTTAAATAACTTAAACTATTAGTAAAGATAAAGATCCAACAAACAAAATAAGGATCCAAAATAAGATATAAACTTATTAATTTAATGAATAAATAACATTACAAAAAAATCCTATGTATTTATGTAACCCAAAGAATTTGAAAAATATAGTTTCAATATTGTTATGTATTATCCTAAATTGCCTAGTAAATGTTGTTTAATACGTGCATATACCCATATTTATTACTATAAGAAATAATAATATTAAGCAATGCATTATTATGTGCACGTAGCTAAAATAGTGGTTCAATTATCTCTAATTGTACTATGGTCAAGATTATGAGGTTAACAATACATAGGTTTAGCCTTGTACTATGGCCCAAAATGTGAGGTCAAACAATACATTGGTTGAACCGTTCTCATTCCATTACATTGATTTTGAACTTACAAATTTGCATTTACATATTGCATGTTTAAGGTCGACTAGATACGATTAATAAATCAAGTATATATGATTAATAGTTACGATTAATAAATCAAGTATATATAATTATTAGTTAATTAAGTAGGCATTGTGTGTCTCCATGTAAGTAAAATACGTGTTTACATACTATTTGCAATAGTGTGGCATTCTTTTTTTCTTATCAACAAACTTTAAATTATTGATTACGAGAATTTATTTCATTGAAGATGAACTCGACAACACATTATAATAATGTGGCAATCTTTTCTTATAAAAAAAACTCTAAATGATTGATTATGAGATTTTATTTTAGTGAAGATGAGCTCGAAAACACATTGATATGCACTAACCATCATGTGATGTAATGAATGGACTTTTACCAAATACAAATATCACATTCACTAACCATCATGTGTTGCAATGAATGACCTTTCACCAAATACAAATATCACATTCAAAGTTTGATGGTTGCTCTTCTAATTATCAGTACAAACATTCTAAGTAACACATTCACTAACCATCATTGTGATGCAATGAATGGTCTTCAAACAAATACAAATATCACATTCAAAGTTTGATGGTTACTCTCCCCATTATCATTACAAACTTTCTAACTAACCGACTACCTTGCCAAACATTATTGACAGGGAATAAATGCAACACATCTATGGGCTCTCATGATCATATAAACATATAAGGAGTATTGTAATCATAGGACCAAGATATAAACATATAAGGAGTATTGTAATCATGGGAAAGATAACAGGTAAGGATATATAAGGAGTATTGTAATCATGGGAAAGATAATAGGTAAGGATATTTTTTTTGATTTGTTGTAAAAAAAAAAAATATTGCATTTGTAATTTTAGATCTATATATATATATATTTAGAGATCTTTATATTTGAAAATATTGATTAGATAGAAATGTGTGGAAATCATTATGCTTTGTAAAATTTAGAGTGATGCAACAAATAACTAATCAATTAGATGGTTTGAGATCGTGATCATGGAGAATCAACAAGACTAAAAATATATGAAATGTTGAGATCCTTCTTAGGGGCGTAATGGGAGGAGGTGAAGGGCACATTAGAGTAATAATAGTGTAGCTATGGTTGTCATTGAATGTAAAATGCATTGGATCCACTATGTTTGTTATTATTAAATAAGGCCCACTAGGTAGTTATCATGGTGGAATAAATGTAATGAGGTCTCATTAAAGAAGGTCCACTAGGTAGTTAGGAGGTGGTTATTATTAGGGTTCTCTAGATAGCTATAAATAAGGATTAAGTCCTCCTTATGGAACATGTGTGGAGTATATTGTATTTGGACTTTAGTTCATTAGGAGGTTGTGCCCTAGAAGAGGTAAATGAATAAGAGTGGATTCCTTCCATAAAATGATCATTTTATAGTGTTACCCTATGGGTGAAAATGCGAAGATGGGTAACACTTTTTGGAGTGAGCTATGGTGAGGGCAATGCAATGCGACCACAAAAAAATTCAATAAAACTCTAGGTTGAGAATTTTATAAATTCTCAGTCGAAACTTTTCCAAAAATACAACAATCTTATTGGGAAAAAATGTGGCAAACTCACAACTAAGAGTTTATAAACTCTCATGCAAAATATTTTCTCAACCAAGAGTTTTTGGTCAATTAAAACAACAAATTTTGGAGCAATTTGCAGAAACTTGCAAATTCAAGAAGGGCGAACCCCTACGAATTTTAAATATCATCTTTCAAACTTGCTACCTACAGATTCATCTTTGAATCTAGTTTGTAATGATATAATAATTTTGGTTTTTAGTAAAGAAACAATATTTATTAGTAATTTTGTTCTAAACTTTATCCCTAAAGAATTTTGTTATTCTCAAAATCATCTAAAATGAAAATTCAATATAGTCAAAACAAAAATACCGGAAAAAACATAGTGCACTTCCTTGCAATGTCCTCTTCAAAAAATATTTTTAGTTTTCTTGGTAATGATTACATTAAAAATAAAACTAGTTCTCACATAAATGTGTCAAGATAGCATTGCTTTTTTGTTTTACTCTATTTCAATAAATAATAAAAACTAGTTCTTAAATCCAAAAATCCATAAAACATAGTCTAGGCACTAGTTCAATATGTGTAGATTGTGAGCATATATATTTTTCTCCTAAAATGAATAGTCATCTCTCAAAAACTAGATGCCCACGTAGGTAATTCATTATCCTTACATGAAATTTTAAAGTATATGCAATCAATAAACAACAAATTTATCCCACTACATGTTCATAAATAAATTTGAAAAAAATATGAGTAGGAAGGTAAGAAAATTATCTACAAAAATTGTTTTTACTTCAAAGTGAAATTCTCAAAGAAAATATAAGTTTACAGGGGTTGAAGTTAAAGGAACAATTTTTTTGTAGTTTTCTTCGTAAAAAACAAGCAAAAATGTTGACCATTTTCATGTTTCCACCCTTTTCTTAAGGGATTTGATATTAATAAGTGTTTATATCCTCCTTAGGGGTGTAATAGGGTGGTTGAAGGGCCCATTAGAGTAATAAAAATGTAATCACTTACCTTTCTTAAGGTCTGATAGACCAATTATGGTCTAAGTGGACGTTAATCATCATCAATTATGGTGGCCATTGAATGTAAAGTGGACTGGGTCCACCATGTTTGTTATTACGAAATCAGGCCCACTAGGTAGTTATGGTGGAATAAATATAATGTGACCTCATTAAAGAAGATCCATTAGGTAGTTAGGAGGTGGTTATTATTAGGGTTTTATAGAAAGTTATAAATAATTATTGACTCCTCCTTGTGGAGCATTGTTGGAGTATATTGTATTGGAGCTTAGCTCATTAGGAAGTTTCCCCCTCAAAGAGGCAAATGAACAAGAGTGGATTCCTTCCATAAAACAATCATTGTATGGTGTTACCCTACCTTAAGGGTATTTTGATATAAAAAGTAAATGGCAAATTCTTATATCTTGTTTATGATTCAATTTAAAGGGTTAAGGATAATAACAAGTGATATCG
The DNA here is from genome assembly GCA_009831015.1 of Picea engelmannii. Taxonomy (NCBI): domain Eukaryota; kingdom Viridiplantae; phylum Streptophyta; class Pinopsida; order Pinales; family Pinaceae; genus Picea; species Picea engelmannii. Next base: position 122,752 of record ML813301.1, on the reverse strand, counting down.
AAGCTCTTTCTTGTGCAAAAAGTGGAAGTTTTTTTTTTCTTTTTCTTTCTGCATATTTTTCAAGGGAAAAATGGGACCATAAAACTTAGATCTGGTAACTTTTTGTGTAAAATCTAAATAAACTAATTGGAGGTCCGAGTTCCTCTAAAAAAACAATTTAAAAAAACCATTCAAATTAGAGTTCAGGAAGTGAATATATGATTGATTTAAAATCAACTAATCTAGGGTTTTTCAGTCACTATCATGAATGTTGAATAGTAGATATTTGTTGGTAGAGAAAATAGCTAACAACTAGACCAATGTTATTAGATAGAGGATTTTTAGGGCTTTAATTGGGTATATTATATGAGATACTTCCAATAAATCCCTAACACGTTATAATCCTTACAAATTTCTATCCCCAAACCCTAACAAAACCAAAGAACGGTAATGTTGAGGAACATGAAATGGAAGGATCATATGTTCATATTATGAACATTGAGGGATATGCAAGAAAAATTACAGGGGACTCAAGTGAAAGCATTGTAAGAGGATGAGAGAAAAACACAGGAGGCTCATGTAAATCACAACAAATTAGGGGGGTCGATATTCTTAAAGCAATGTATCCATTCATCCACTTAGAGTATAGAAGAGAAATATATGCTTGGTGGTATTTATAAGATATTGTGAAGAATGGTATATTGACAACTGCAATTTCTAGGAAGGAAACTACTTTCACCTTATATTTGATGACTCTAGTCACCTTGTGTAGAGAACCTCATCAAGGGAAGTCATAAGCCAATGATGACTACTAGTTTTAATCTTGCATATTCTCCAGTGATAGTGTTCCTCCCAGATCCACAAACAATATTTTCCAATTATTCCAAAGATAATATTTAGACATGGATGATTCTCTTTATTCGGATTCACATGATCGTGATGGGAATTATGAACATCATATTCAACCATTTGTCACACTCAATAGTCATAGTTATGGTGGAATAAATGTAATGTGATCTCATTAAAGAAGATCCATTAGGTAGTTAGGAGGTGGTTATTATTAGGGTTTTATAGATAGTTATAAATAATGATTGACTCCTCCTTGTGGAGCATGTGTTGGAGTATATTGTATTGGAGCTTAGCTCATTAGGAAGTTTCCCCCTCAAAGAGGAAAATGAACAAGAGTGGATTCCTTCCATAAAACAATCATTGTATGGTGTTACCCTACCTTAAGGGTATTTTGATATAAAAAAGTAAATGACAATTTTTTATATCTTGTTTATGATTCAATTTAAAGGGTTAAGGATCATAACAAGTGCTATCGAAGCTCTTTCTTGTGCAAAAAGTGGAAGTTTTTTTCTTTCTTTTTCTTTTGCATATTTTTCAAGGGAAAAATGGGACCATAAAACTAAGATCCTGTAACTTTTTGTGTAAAATCTAAACAAACTAATTGAAGGTCTGAGTTCCTCTAAAAAAAACAATTAAAAAAAAAATATTCAAATTAGAGTTCATAAAGTGAAGATATGATGATTTAAAATCAACTAATCTAGGGTTTTTTAGTGACTTTCATGAATGTTTCATATTAGATATTTTTGGATAGAGTGGATAACTAACAACTAGACCAATGTTATTGGATAGAGGATTTTTAGGGATTTAATTGGGTATATTATATGAGATACTTCCAATCAATACCTAACACGTTATAATCCTTACAAATTTCTATCCCCAAACCCTAACAAAACAAAAGAATGGCAATGTTGAGGAACATGAAATGGAAGGATCAAATGTTCATATTATGAACATTGAGGGATATGCAAGAAAAATTGCAGGGGACTCAAGTAAAAGAATTGTAAGAGGATGAGAGAAAAACACAAGAGGCTCATGTAAATCACAACAAATTAGGGGGGTCGATATTATTAAAGCAATGTATCCTTTCATCGACTTAGAGTATAGAAGAGAAATATATGCTTGGTGGTATTTATAAGAGATTGTGAAGAATGGTATATTGACAACTGTAATTTCTAGGAAGGCAACTACTTTCACCTTATATTTGATGACTCTACTCACCTTGTGTAGAGAACCTCATCAAGGGAAGTCGTAAGCAAATGATGACTACTAGTTTTAATATTTCATATTCTCCAGTTGGAGTGTTCCTCCCAGATCCACAAACAATCTTTTCCAATTATCCCAAAGATAATATTTATACATGGATGATTCTCTTTATTTGGATTCACATGATCGTGATGGGAATTATGAACATCATATTCAACCATTCGTCACACTCAATAGTCATCAATTGGGAGTTAGCATGAACAACTAGAAATGAGACCCTGACTATGAATGAGCTTCCAAGATGCCTAGTGTGGTGATCAGAACTTGTACATGGGACCCGAGTTTAGGAACAAGCTTCTTGGACTACTTCAATGTTGCAACTAGCCCTTGTACAAGGGACCTTAGTTCCTTGGAGTACTTCAACATTGTAGTCAACACATGTACATGGGACCTTGGTTTACTATTGTGCATCCTCACCACAAGCGTTGACAACAACACTTTTTGAAAGGGGGTGGAGTTTTGGGATCTTATGTAGGGGTGTAATGGGGGTTTTAAGGCCCGTTAGAGTAATACTATTATAGTTATAGTGTCTATTGAATGTAAAGTGGATTGGATCCTCTATGTTTGTTATTATTAAATAAGGCTCACTAGGTAGTTGTGGTGGAATAAATGTAATGTGGCCTCATTAAAGAAGGTTCCCTAGGTAGTTAGAAGGTGGTTATTATTAGGGTTCTCTAGCTAGCTATAAATAAGGATCAAGTCCTTCTTATGGAATATGTGTTGGAGTATATTTTATTGGAGATTAGTTCATTATGAAGTTTCCCCCTTGAAGAGGTAAGTGAACAAGAGTGGATTCCTTTTGTTAGCACATAAACTTGTCAAAGTCTTATGAGTTGTGGTTTCTACCTAAGTCTGTAATTTTTTGCCCATTTTTCGTCCTTTTGCAAACCCGATCATAGGTTTTTCCTCTTGGATTGTAGTTTTCTGTTTTTGTCTTCACCCGACTGATAGACCTATTTTTCATTGATTGGCCACCTAATAAGTATCGGCCCTAGGTTTTATGTTTTCTCTAAGGTCGACTAATTCCCTCCTTACCTCTGTCACTGATCCTTTGCTTTCCTGAGCCTTCAACCAGCCGCCCAAGTATTTATTTACACAGGCCGCAGTCATGAGCACAAAGCACAACACTTAGAGCAGTCTGATATGGACTCAAATCAAGCAAGCGAGCAAGATCAATTTTCGGAGATCCACAAGGGAGATCGAATCGATGAACATCGGACGATCGTGATCATAGAGTTACACGAAGTTTAGCATCAAATAGAGTTATGAAATCACAGGGCCATCCTAGCCGTCGATCCTGGGAAGGACATGTGGCACAAGGTTAGCATTTCGCTGACTCACATAATGGAGTAGTCAAAGGGCAGAGTCAAGAGGACTCGCGAAACGCGAAGTCATAAAATGATCTGGACCGTCCTATGCAAAGAGACACATGTCACCCGATTCGAGTGATCGTGATTTCACGACTCGGAGATTTCAGCATGGAATATAGCGCGAACTCGCGAAATGAAAAATCCCTAAATGCCTTGGAATTAGGATCACGATCACATCCCAAGGGCATATGGAAAACGCGACCAAAAGAAAGGTAGGCACTTGATTGAGCGTCATGGGGTTGAAGTTGTTCGAGGTAATGATCTCGACTGTCAAGATCAAAGAAGGTCCGACCGTCGATCTAGATGGGTCATTTCGCGGGATCAAACATCGGGATATTTGAAATCAAGGGGAGTGAAGACTCCCGACAGGTGAAATCCCAAAATTTCATATGGAGATGTGTAAGGTCATGGCCCGAGGTCGCATGGAGCGATGGAGAGGAGCTGCGCCTAAGGCCGAAAGTGCTCGTCTTAGTCTCATCAGAAGATCTGTGTGGTTTCAAAGCACTGGGCTTGACTTGGAGGAGTCATGAACATCTCCTGGAGCATTCATGGGTGTCAGGCTCCATCCCGATCCCGATGTAGGTAGTTAATGGAAATGGGGGAGGTTGTTGAAACCTCGTCTCACCCCATAAATGGAAAGCATGGAAAGACGACTGTGTAGGTAGACTGTTAGCTGAAAGTTCCCATGTTAGCGTATTCTCCTGCAAATCCCATACTAATTTGAGATCATGTCTGACAGAAGAATGCAAGTGCAGACTAACGAGAAGAAGATGCAGACACAAGGCTTTGATTGTAGTGGCCAGGTCACACTCCTAGTGTTGGCAACTGTTTTGCGTATAAATACTCAGTTTTGATATTTTGTTAGGGTCGATGGTTGAGCTAAGGGGTAAAAATGAATGAATTGATGGAACTTAAGGATTTAGATAAGCATTAAGGCTAGATATAGGTTTGGGATATTTGCCAATTTTTTATTCATGGAGGACATGACTATTTTGGATGATCAGTTGAGTGAAGGATTTAGGTGATGGGATCTTGACGGAGATGATGAATTTTTTTTTAAAATATGAGTGGAAAGATAGCACAAGGACAAGATGATTTGGAAAAATTAATGCAAATTAGCATGTGATAACACAAGTCATGTTAGGGGCAAACAACCAACCTCTTTTAGTCATGTTGGAGAGTTGTAAACATCCTATGCGATTCATGTTGGGGGAAAGCACCCGACCCCTATAAGTCATGCTAGGGGAAAAAGTCTAGCCATTGCTAGCCGTACTGTTAATAGGTCTGTAGCCTCTACGGGCCATGTTATCAACTGATCACCAACCTCTGCAAGTCATGTTGGAGATGTGCAACCAACCACTGCTAGTCATGTTGGGGGCAATGATTCTATTGAGAAACCTAGACAGATAGGACATAAGCCTAACTTCCCTTGTAAGCTTTGCAAGGGAGATCACCTTACTCATTTATGCCCTGGCCTTTCAGAGGTACGAAGATTGTGGTCCCTGTCGGCAAGATCTTCTGATTCTGAGTCTTCTGAGGTTTCCTCACAGCCTATTCAACTACTGGTTAAGAAAGTGGTCATGCCAATGCAATATTCGACCGATCCCACTCCCTTTTTAGGGGGTGGTGCACCTTTAGACTATGTTGTATCACATCTTATTCAACTAGTGGTTGATAAAGTGGTAACACCAATGCAATCTTCGGTTGATCCCACTCTTCTCTTGGGGAGTGATGTGTCTACCGACTATGTTTTTAGCATTTCCAGCTCAATACTTTCAGAACAAGGGGGCATCTCACTCACTTCAAGCACATCCCCTCCAAGTCCTAGGATGGGTTCCTTTGATTGAAATGACCTTTTTGAGCCTCGCCTTCCTTCTTCTACACCCTTTCAAATAAGGGTTGAATTTAATTCAAATAAAATTTACCGATGTATTGTAGATGAAGGAGCCTCCACAAGTATTTTATCCTCCTCGGTCTGGCAAGCTTTGGGTTCTCCTGAGCTTGTGTCTGCATCACATGAGCTATTGGATTTTGATAGATGTCCTAGTGAATATTTGGGGATTCTTCCTCAGTTTCTTATCTCATTAGACGGGAAGACTGTCCTTGTCAATGTTATAGTGGTGCAAGGCCCGTTAGATTTCAATATGCTTCTCGGGCGTGATTATGTATATGCTATGAACGCTGTGGTGTCTACGCTCTCCAAGGTGATGCATTTCCCTCACAATGGAAGCATTTTTACTATCGACCAACTCGCATCTAATAATCACCATCCTAATTTGGTGTTATTTCAACCAACCCCTCTATATGTTCCTAGTGTCTGTGTAGACTCTACCCCGCCACGGTTAATTATGTGGAATCTTATCCTCGGTGTTCAAATGCTCTTGAGCATGAACTTGTTCACTCATGTTTTCCTTCTCAAAACTTGGCCTCAACAATTGATCCGTTGGTTTATCCAATGGGGGTATGGGAGCCCTTTCTTCCCCCTCTTGTTTCAAGTGATCTCGAGTCTCCTATTGAGTCTGATATCACTATTTGTAGATCCTCAATCCCTCATTCTTGTAATTCTTCGTTGATAGAATCTGTCAGTCTTGGTCAGAATCTTCATCTCCATATGGAATATGGTCAGTTTTCTTCACCCTTTGGGACTGTCGACCCTCCTCGTTTGCATGATTTATTGGATTTTGAATTGCCTTCGGATGATGTTGTCCTTGAAGTGATGACTACGGTTTCTATATCGTGGGATACTTACACCGTGGTTTGTGTTTTCTTCCCTTTTGGGAGACTTTCCAGGTTGACTATCAAAGAGACTCTTGGTCAGAGCCTAGCAGTGGGCTCTACCTGAACTACTACCATACATGAGACGTACGATTGTGTGGTACCTTGTACATATTGTATAGTCCAGGTTTTTTGTTTTCAAGTTTTGTATTCAGTAGCACCTCTTATTTTTCTGAAGATTCTATCTATATCGGATTTATCAACTTCTGGATGAGTGTTATTGGCCTTATATAGAGGATCTTGGAGACATTTTTCTTTGACGTTTGTTCATCGTATCGATCCGTTCTGATAGGTATTTACCTCGAAACTGGCATATATGTTAGATTTTTCACTACTTGCAATTTTGCATTATCCGTTTCCTAGTTCATCTGGACTTAGGATCGACTCCACTGAAGTGTGACACATAACCTTCTCTTCTTCTTTATAGTGTTGTAATTATGTGGTAGATCCTGTTAGCACTGAGAGTCACCCTTCAAATGCAAGAGGATAATCTCAGTACCCATCAAAATAAAAGTAAAATGGATTTAAATGGTTTGAGTAGGTGGATCATTGAGACTGCAGGGAGAGGAAAGGATAACAGAAGTAACCACAGATCATTTTGGGACCATTGGGCTATGGAATAATAAGTATCATGAATAAGGAAGGCATTTAAACTGCCTATCAGACAAAGGGATTTATGTGTTGATGAGGATAAATAAGACAGAAAATGTCTGAGTGATGAGCCATGAAAATGGGCAAGATAACAACATATCCTCTACTGCCTTAGGAATCCATAGATTAGAGGGATGATACATCTAGACATGAAGAAAACAAAAAATATCTGGTGAACCATGAAATATGGGCATGATAGCAACAGATCCTCCATCGCCTCAAGGATCCATAAACCAAAGATATTACATCCATATAATAAGAAAAAAAGAAACATCGTGTAAATTAAGAAGACGATTTGATAAAAATGATTCAAAGGAATCTTCAATAACATATATTTACAATCCAAGCCCTTAGGAATACAAACTTAAAAGATTACAGAGCCCTTATTTTGAAACTCTCTTCGCTCTCCAACCTCTGAATAACACCCCCCCCCTTTACAAAAAACTAAATCGATCTATTTATATCAGATCAGTCCACAACTTCCAGGAGTGTGACCTGGCCATATCATTCAAAGCTTTTCGTCTGCACCATCCTTCTGTTAGACTGTGCGTATTTCCTCCTGTCAGACGTGAGATTAGATCAATATGGGTCTTTCTTCTATCAGAAGGTAAGTCATATTAGCATGGGTCTGCTGGATTAACTTCCCTCTATGGTACCTTGACTCACTGTCCAATTTCGTCGGCCATGGATTCCACACTATATATTTATGGACTGAGCTGAGGTTTCAACTACGAGTCCTTTTCCATTAACTGAATCCATCTCAGGACTGGAGTAGCGACTTGGTGACTAGGGGGCAACCACGTGTCGCTCATGGATTGGGCTCTGAACAAGCCAGTGTCCACAAAAGTCAGTCCTCGTTCATTGGATGAACCCTCCTTGGGATCGTGATGCGACTTGACTACTAGGGGGCGACCATGCACTACTGTTTGATATGGCACTGTAAGAGAACGTGATTTCAAGGCTGCTGAAAGTGGTTTGGACCCACAACGCTTTTAGGCCCGAAATGCACCACCCCTCGCTACTCGCAAAAACCATGGTTTATATTTCAGCCCACCCTCCATATTTTAAATCTTGTGAAGTTTGTGGTGCCGAAATGACTGGTGGTTGTCGATTTTATCACACTCTGTTATCTGGGAACACCAACTATTTTAGTTCCCCTGCCAATGTTTTATCTGCTTGCTAACTACGAAATCCTTCCAACTGCGTTTAGGGATGGTGCTAAATTGAAATGAACATGGGATATCTACTACTACACTCTCCTCATTGCCTGCACCTATGATTGTCAACTGTGACCCTAAAAAACTTATGTGATAACATTTTTCTCCATAGGGGATGACATTATCCCTGCGAACTGCCAAGATCATGCAGTTCAAGTGCCTTAGCCTTTGGGTTGTGGAGTCGAGCTCAAAAACATCATGTCGAGGGCCACATGCTGATATGTACACTATCTACCTAAAGAAAGAAAACACACATTCTCTAGAAGGATATTATTTATGTACAATCCTACACTAACTGATTTTTACAATACGCTAGGTAAAAGCAAACTTCCACCATAACCACCCAAACTGTTTGGAAATATAATTCTTCTCTTCACTTCAAATGATACACAAAAGGTAAGGGAAGTATGACAACATAAAGAAAACATGTTTTGGAATATTGAGAATATTCCCAAATGATGATATGAATAATTTTGCAAGCTCCGACTCTTTTGGAAAACTCAACTCCATATATAACCCCACAGGGTCATAAAATGGGTGATAAAACCTACTAGTTGAGTAGAAATCATGTGGCAAGAACAAGTGAGTGAAAGTCTGTTGCAGGCTACTGATTCACTTCTCCTTTGCTTTCTCTGGCAACATCTACTAGCTGATGGCAAGATATTTCCTCATGCATATCAATGAATGGATGTTTCTCTTTAACCTGCTGCTCATTTATAATTGTTGGAGATGAGATGAGATTCACATTTATCCCTTCCTTTTATCCTTAATGTCCCTTCCAATGATCAGTGATACATATGGATATCAGTGGCCACTCACCTTTTCCAACTGCCTCAAAACAATTTTCTGACAATTTTGGCAATTTACTATTTTTAGCAGTTTTAACTTTCGGGGCCATTTTGAGGGCCTAAATGAAGGTTTTTCAGGATTGAGCTTCTCAATGATAACTAAAGGCATTATTCATCCCCCTAAATGAATATCCTCGACAATACCTTTCCAACAGGCTATCACACGCCTAAAACGAAGATCGTATGCAAAAGTTACGACCCTGGGAAGTTGATGTACTAACTTACCCAAACAGAGCCCACATGACTTTTGGCGCTTCATCTCCTAGGGTTAGGTTTTTGGATGTCTAGGGTTTTGGAATTCTTGTTTATTGTAAAAAATACCTTCAAAGCCCCAATTTGATCTTCTTCTAATGAATGCGCGCAACCGTCACATCTCTTCTCAGAGATAAGCCGCCACCATTCCAACAAGCTTGTTTCCGCTGCATTTTACAGTTTCAGCTTATTTCGTTATTGAATAGAAAACCAATTTTACTGTATCTCTATTATTTTGTGTTAAGAACTTGTTAATAATCTGTATTCATTTTGTTCTGCTCATAAAATATGAATCATTGGTAGTATTCTCCTTATCGTCTTAATGCATGTCCCCACGCCCAAGCGACCTCTCATGGTAGGAGAGAAGAAATATGATGGGACAGGAGATCCTTTCAAACTGTTGATTGAGGAATCCCTCACGCAATAGAGGAACAAGATGATGGATAGTTTCACGTAAATCCTTCGATGACTACCAACTGGCAACGCATCTTCTTCGAACGAAGGTGCTTCCCCCTTCAAGGTATAAATAAACTTCAATATTCCTATATTTGAAGTTCATATAGACACAGATGTTGTAGATAAGTGGTTGAATCTACTAGAAGGGTATTTTTTTGTCCATAACTTTTCGAATAGAGAAAATATTACTTTTGCGCTCCTCAAAGTCGTTCCCCATGTCAAAGATTGGTGGGAAACTTTCTGGGAGAAAAAAGAAACAGAGGAAACCTCATTATTTTCAGTCACAACCACCTGGGAATCCTTCAAGGATGCTATTAAGAAACAATAATAACTTGTTGGAAGTTATGATGACCTGTATACCAAATGGACCACACTGCGACAAGAAAGAGACCAAGCAGTGCTAGATTTCAAAAATATCTTCCATACCTTGCACTCCAAGCTGGGTATCAAAGATTCAGAGTGACATATGGTGCTCAAGTATCATGGTTCTCTACATAGATACATCCAGACCAAAATGGAATTTCTGGACATCTCATCCTTGGGCGCGGCCTACCGATATGCCATCAAAATCAAGCAGAAGATCAAACAAAAGACGCGACAATTTGGGCCTAGGAACCCCTCACAACAAAAGCCAGGAAAGGGCGACCCCAACCCACAGAACAAAGGACAGAGTAAAGATGGAAAGTATCAGGACAACCAGTCCAAGCCGTAAGGAAAGAAGGACACCAGAAAGAAAAAGAAAGATACCGGGAAGTTGTGCGACTTCCATAAGAGCCCTTGGCATAACACTGCTGACTACCGCTCAAAGCAATCGCTGGTGGCCGAAGTGAAAGCCTCTAAATCAGATGCGGATTCTGATTCTGAGCTAGAACTAGAAAAGGGAAGATGGATCATTGACGCAGAACCCAGTGCCACCATTGCTACCACCAAGCTCCAGCCTGGTGAACCAGACGAGCCAGAAGAAGGAGAGCGCCTCTTCCATTCACAGATGTGGGTAAAAGGCACCTACTGAACTTCATCGTTGATAGTGGTAGCCAGAATAACCTCATCTCAGTAGAGGTCATCAAGCAGCTGGCCCTACCAGCAACGCTGTACCCACAACCCTACACCATTGGATGGCTCCGCCAAGGAAGCAATCTCCGTGTCATCCAACAGTGCCGACTGTCATATGACATCAAGCCCTTCAAGGATGAGGCATTGTGTGATGTTTCTCCTCTCAAATTTTGTGATGTTATTTTGGGCCAACCTTATTTATGGAAAGGTCATGCTGTATATGAGTCAAGGCCTCGTAGTGTTATTATTACTTTGAATAGGAAATTGTACAGGATACCCGAGGCAGTCCCACCTAGTGCTATTTCCTTGATCTCTGCTAAGAAATGCAGGAAGGTCATCTCTCAGATGGGGAAGTTTGTATTCTTCATGATTCTCTCTCAGAATAAGTGAAAGATCACAACCACATCCAGGGTCTCTGTGACCGACCTCTCCACACAGCAGAAGCAAGTAGATAAGGTCATGGAAGACTACTCGTATATCTTCTCCTCACATACAAGGGTACCTCTACACTTCTAGGTCAAGCACCCCATCGATCTGACCCCCGATGCACCATTGCCCAATGGGCCAGTATACCGTCGCTCTTTATTAGAGAATGAGGAGATCAAGCGACAAATCCAAGAACTGCTCCACAAAGGGCACATCCATCCCAACTCATCACCTTGCGGGAGCCCAATCGTGTTAGTACAAAAGAAAGATGGAACTTACCGACTCTGTATTGATTACCGGGCTCTGAATAAAATCACAGTAAAAAACCAGTACCCGATTCCCCGAATCGACGACCTCCTTGATCAACTCACGGGGGAAAAATACTTTAGTAAGATTGATCTGAAGTCTGGCTACCACCAGGTCCCAATAGAAGAAACAAATGTATGGAAGACCGCCTTCAAGTCAAAGGAGGGACTTTTTGAATGGTTGGTCATGGCCTTTGGTTTGACAAATGCTCCAGCCACTTTCATGAGGATGATGGATGATATCCTATGACCATTCACCAATACTTTTGTAGTGGTGTATCTGGATGGCATTCTAATAATTTACAACAAGACTTGGGTCGAACACGTGCAACATATTCAACAGGTTCTGCACACCCTACGACAGCACAAGCTATACGTCAACTTGGAAAAATGCTCCTTCGGCATGGACAAGGTCCATTACTTGGGATACATCATTAATTAGCATGGTGTACATGTGTATCCAGCCAAGATCCAAGTCATCCGTGACTGGCCAGCCCCAACAACACTCACTGAGATTCAGAGCTTCTTGGGCCTTGCCAATTTCTACTGCAGGTTAATGTTGGGATTCTCCCATATTGCATGGGCCCTCAACCAAATAAACATGGGTGGTGGCAAGGAAAAAATTGTGTGGGGCTGGTCCCAACAACAAGCGTTCGATGATTTGAAGCAGCACTTGTGCTCAACCCCAGTAATTTCACTACCAGACCTGCAACATCCCTTTGAGATTGAGACAGATGCTTCAGACTATGCTGTGGGCGTTGTTCTCACTCAACATGGCCACCCCGTGGCCTATCATAGTGAGACATTGTTAGATATTGTCTGTAAGTACCCTACTTACGACAAAGAAATGTACTCCATTGTGCAATCTTTCCACCAGTGGAGACATTACTTTCTTGGGAAGGAGACAATCATCCACACTGATCATAAGCCACTACAGTTCATGCAGACACAAGGAAAATTACAGAATGACCACCATCAAAAGTGGTCCACATACTTGCAACAATTCCACCTCAACATCAAGTATAAAACAGGAAGCACCAATCGTGTCGTTGATTGCCTCAGAAGACCGCCAGTTGCGGCACTCACCACGGTGCTAGACTCTTGCGTCCATGAGACATCTGGATGGCCTCAACTCTATGAGACCCTGATTTCTCCACCACCTACCAAATGTTGGGTGCAAACACAGTGGTCGATAATTTCCACCTTCAGGATGGGTTGTTGTGTCGTCTGGGCCATATATGTGTTCCATCAAGTGAGTGAGCGAAGATGATCTGGGAATCCCACTACAGTTGAGTGGCATGACACTTCAGCGTCAAAAATATAGTGGCGATGCTACAAAAACATTTCTACTAGCTGAAACTTCGACAAGAGGTCAGCAAGTATATCAGGTCCTACACTGCTTGCGCTATTTCCAAACCGACCACTAAGAAACATGGCCTGTACACCCCTCTTCCTACTCCTGACAGGCCATGGGAATCCATCTCAATGGACTACATGTCTGGCCTCCCGTCCACCAAGCGGAGAAATGACTGTGCTTTTGTGGTTGTTGATCACTTTTCTATGATGGCGATTCTGGTTGCCTGGAAGAAGAGAATCACAACAGAGGTCACTGCCAAGCTCTTCTTTGAATGAGTCTGGGTACATTTTGGAATCCCACAAACCATTGTCTCATATCGGGATAGTCAATTTATCAGCACATTCTAGTTGAGCCTCTGGTCACTGTTGGACACCAAGCTCACCAAATCCACGACCTTCCACCCCCAGAAAGATGGCCAAACCGAGGTTGTAAATCGAATGATTGTGCATATCCTTCGCATGTATAATTCAAAGCACCCTCACATATGGGATAAGATCTTTACCTATGTCCAACATAGCTACAACTGATATTTGCATAGCTCAACCGACCACAGCCCCTTTCAGGAGGGGTTGGGATTCCAACCATTGGGTCCCATAGATGTTGCACTTCCCCTTGTGGTCACCTCGACCGACTCATCTCCTGCTCCAACTAAAGCTGACAAAGCCACCCAGTTCATTGAGTGGATCCAACACATTCTCCAATAGGTTCAAGATATCTTACAAAAGTCCAATGACAAGTACAAACAACTCCATGATCAACATCGGGTGCCACATAAGTTTTAGGTGGGCGACAAAGTTTGGTTGCACTTGCAGAAAGAACGCGTTATAGGACTCCATTAGAAGCTTCTCTTAATTCATTATGGTTCGTACACTATCACCAAGGCCCTGGGGGATAATTCTTTTGAGCTCAACATTCCTCCTTTCCTTGGACTGCACCCAGTGTTCAACGTGGATATCCTTCACCCTTATTTCCCACCATTATTGGACACCTCAAAATTAGTAGAACATCTGACACCCACAGAGCTCAACGCTGACTGCATACAATAGGCATCCAATGATCAGATTTTGGACACACAGATCAAGGGCACTTGACAACAAAGGATCCAATTTTATCGAGTTGTCCAAGCAGGGCAGCTCCTGCAACAAAGAAAGTGGCTCACCCGGGGCCAAATTCAGCAGAAATTTACTCATCTGATGGGGGACCTCAATGCAATGGAGACCATTTCTTCCTAATGAGGGATGATTGATCCATATGTATATCAGTGGCCACCCACCTTTTCCAACTGGCTCAAAACAGGTTTTTGACAATTTTGGTAATTTACTATTTTTAGCAGTTTTAACTTCCGGGGCCATTTTGAGGGCCTAAATGAAGGTTTTTCAGGATCAAGCTTATCAATGATATATAAAGACATTATTGATCCCCCAAAATTAATCTCCTTGATGATACCTTTCCAATGGGCTATCACACGCCTAAAACATAGATCGTATGCAAAAGTTATGACCTCGGGAAGTTGATGTACTAACTTACCCAAACGGGGCCCACATGACTTTTGGTGCTTCATCTCCTAGGGTTAGGTTTTTGGATGTCTAGGGTTTTGGCCTTCTTGTTTATTGTAAAAAATGCCTTATTGTAAAAAATGCCTTCAGAGCCTCATTGTAATCTTCTTCTTGCGAATGCGCGCAACCATCACATCTCTTCTCAGAGATAAGCCGCCACCATTCTAGCAAGCTTGTTTCCGCTGCATTTTACAGTTTCAACTTATTTCGTTATTGAATAGAAAACTAGTTTTACTGTATCTCTGTTATTTTGTGTTAAGCACCTGTTAATAATCTATATTCATTTCATTCTTCTCATAAAATCTAGATCAATCAGGCTCATAATTGTCATACACATGAACCATGCTACAAGGTTCCAAAGAATCCATGGACAAGCTCTGCTCTTCATCATCTTCACTGGGATATTCATAAAAAATGGGTTGCTCTGGGTTAGTATTTGAAATGACTTCTTCATCATAAACAGGGCTGCCAAAAAAATATGTTTCAAGAATAGGAATATCCTCTGCAATTCCTTCATAAGAGCAACAAACAAAATCCGCCTTTAATTGTGAAAAGCTAGGAAAAAACAAAGAGAAATCTTCCCTAGTTTTTTTAACTAGCTTATCATCTATATTAGCTTCACAGTCAAGAGAAATATCTACTACAGAATACACTTTCTCTTTGTCATCAGAATATTCAAAAGAGATATGTTGATCTTCATGAACATTTAAAAAAACAAATACTTCTGATATGATGTCATATGTTTATGTGTTATTTCTATCATAATGACTATCATTCAATAGCTCATGATCTCCATGGTAAATTTTTTCTTCCATAATAAATGCTTCATCACAAATTGGGATTTCATGACTAGCATAATCTTTATGGAGCAAATAAAACTCATTACAACCTCCCTCAAAAAGACATTCAACTAGAAAATATTCTTTACAAAAGGAATTGAGATCTGCATGAAATCCTATCAAAGAGATGATACTTGCAACTGGGAGAGATCTACACCAATCACGAGAAATCCCCACTAATGAATACCTAAAAATCTTAATATGAACATCCTCATGCATGATATGAAGTTGATGAATAAAATCATGAAAATCCAACAAGTGTTCAACTAGTTCCTCCCACTCTTCTCCTTGAAATTTAAGAAGGATAACTTCCCATTCATCTCTACTAGGCACTGGATTAGGGAAACAAACTATTTTTTAAAAATCACAGAAAGCATACCTCTGAGCTAAAATCTTGTCCATTTCAAACCAGTAAAGTTGCCAATAGATTTTCGAACAATGGAGTCACCATGGTGAAAGATAAACAATTAGAATAATATGTCTAGCTTCAGTTCACCATCTAAAACTGGATCTATTCATTATCATTCTCCCAGGGAAGATATCTTCACTTCCATCCCCGACAATGACGCCATTAATGTTAGCACTGAGAGTCACCCTCCGATTGCAAGAGGATAAGCCTAGTACCCATCAAAATAAAAGTAAAATGGATTAAAATGGTTTGAGTAGGTGGATTTGTGAGACTGCAGAGAGAGGAAAGGATAACAGAAGTAATTGTAGATTAGTTCAGGACCATTGGGCTATGGATTCATAAGTATCATGAATAAGGAAGGCATTTAAACCACCTATCAGACAAAGGGATTTATGTGGTGATGAGGAGAAAGAAGACATAAAAATTCTAAGTGATGAACCATGAAAATGGGCAAGATAACAAAAGATCCTCTACCACCTTAGGAATCCATAGATCAGAGGGATGTTACACACAGACAAGAAGAAAAGATAAAATATCTGGTGAACCATGAAATATGGGCATGATAGCAATAGATCCTCCATCAACTCAGGGATCCATAAATCAGATATATTACATCCAGATAATAAGAAAAACAGAAACAACGTGTAAACTAAGAAGACAGTTTGATAAAAATGATTCAAAGGAATCTTCAATAACATATATTTACAATCCAAGTCCTCAGGCATACCAACTGAAAAAATTACAGATCCCTGCTCTTAAAACTCTATCAGCTCTCAAGCCTCTGAAGAACACCCCCCCCCTTTACAAAAAACTAAATCGATCTATTTATATCAGATCAGTCCACAACTGCCAGGAGTGTGACCTGGCCATATCATTCAAAGCTACCATTCCTTTTCCATTAACTGAATCCATATTGGGATTGGAGAAGCGACTTGACGACTAGGGGGCGACCACGTGTCGCTCATGGATTGGGTGTTGAACAAGACAGTGGCCACAAAAATCAATCCTCGTTCATTGGCTGAACCCTACTTGGGATCAAGATGTGACTTGACTACTAGGGGGCGACCACACACTGTTGTTTGATATGGCACTGTAAGAGCATGTGATTTCGGGGCATCCGAAAGCAGTTTGGACCCACACCGCTTTCAGGCCCGAAATGCACTTCCCCTCGCCACGTAGCCACCTGAAAAAGCCATGGTTTAGATTTCGGCACACCCTTCGGATTTTAAATCCCATGCAGTTTGTGGCGCCAAAATGACTTGTGGTTGTCGATCTGATCACACTTTGTGATCTAGGCGCGCCGACTATTTTAGCGCCCCTGCCAAGTTTTATCTGCCTGCTAACTGAATAATCCTTCCAACTGCGTTTAGGGATGATGCTAAATCAAAATTAATAGGGGATATCTGCTGCTACACTTGCCTTCCTTCCTACACCTATGGCTATCAACTGTGACCTTGGGCAACTTATGTGATAACATATCCTACCTCTACATGGATTCCCTAGGTAGATACTTTGCTGCATTTTGGCATCCATGCTGTCAGTTTTGACTACAGGCTTGGAAGTCCATGTTAGTCTCGTCATGATTACATGTTGAAGCCTCATTCTTTTGTTAATCATCATTCTTGGCCTTACCCTCGGGACTCCCTAATGAGCATGCTTTTTTGTCTTTCAAGCTCGCTTTGAAATTCGAAAGAAACATCCAACGAGATTGTATTTATTCTTTTCGATCTCGTCTGGATTAACTGAGAAAATTACCCCCCTAGAGTCTTCTTTAATCCCTTTTCATAATTTCTAAAAATGAAAAGATTTCCAAGCGATCTTGTTTCCCTTCACTCTAGCCAAACTCAAATTTGAAGGCACATATGTCTGGCAGTAGTTTACCTATTTTTCAGTCCGGATGGCTAATTTTACGAATAAAGTTATGTTCTAGGAACTTTGGTTCGCTAGAAGAGTATTATTAGGCGTGAGTTTAACCCTTTTTCGGGCCTGAGGGACTAAATCTTCGAAAAAGGAACATTCTCCTTGGTTTTGGTTTATCACCTTTTTATGGCCTTGGAGATTACTTATGAAAAAGGAACCCCCCCAGAGTCCATAGTTAAGCTCTTTTTAGAATCCCTGAAATTGAAAAGATTGTCGAGTGACCTTGTTCCTTCACACTCGTTAAATTGGTCCAGAAGAACATCTACTAGCATGAGTTTAACCCTTTTTCCAGCCTGTATATTATAGCAGAAAAATGTATGCGTCGGGAGATTCGTCTCGCCGAGAGATTTCTCCTCAGTTAATTTTATACTTTTCGGGCTAAGGAGACTAAACTCAGAAAAAGGCTGTGAGTCCATAGTTAAGCTCTTTTCAAACTCCTTAAAATTGAAAACATTACCAAGTGATATTGTCTTTGTCACACTTGTTAAAATGGTTTTGAACAAACTTATTTTTGGTGTAAGTTTAACCCTTTTTCAAACCGACTAGATTAACTTTGAAAAAGGTACTCCCTGGATTCTTCTTTTGCATTTTTTCAGACTCTCTAAACGTGAAAAAACTACCGATATTACCTTCTTTGGGCTAGTAAAAATTACATAGAAGGGGTCTCATTGTGTCTTGCTTAATCACATTTGCGGCACTCATATTTGCGTCTTTGGCCTAATGCTAGATCCATTTTTATCTCAACTGAACCTTTGAATCATTCCTGATACGCAATCCTTGTAGCACTTCTTGCCTCTGCGACCTGACACCTTTACCCATGGAGGAATTTTTCCTCATGTGTCCTTTTCCTTCACATGTCTCGTTTCTTTGAGCATTAGTATGTTCTTTGCACTTGGAACTAGTATGATTTCTTGCTACACTCGTTTCTCCTTTGTAATGTAGCATTCTTTTATTCTTTTTCAAGCTCTTAAAAAATTGAAAGAGACAAAAAAATCAAATATTACAAAAAGAGGGGATGAGAAATATTCATTCTTTTTTCAACAACATAGAGAGTCTCCCTTGGACAAGGCACATCCTTTCATTTGTTCGTCAAGCATTGGGATCTAGTATGACCTTAGGAAGTTGTTCTTGTTACATAGAGTTGTTTCCTCCTCCATTTGGTTACTCTTCCAAACACATGGAGAGTTTGCGTTGCCTCCTGCATCACAAACTTATGTCAATGTCATGCTTCCTAAGTATAATCATCTTTCATGCTTTTGTCCAAGAAAAGTTTCACTCAACATGAGTTGGACTTTCTGTAGTTTTTCTCTTGACCTTCATGAGTTGACCATCCTGAGAGTCCAGTCAAGTCCATATTTGACATTAATGAAGTTCTCTGCCTGATCATCGAGATCCTCATGTCTTTTACCGATGAGTTGTCACAGACCTCAGGGTAGTGAGGTATACACTCCCATTGTAATCCTACCTGATTTTTGAAGATATTGAAGCTATTTCTCGAGCTATGAAGAACTTATCTCCAACCACAGGCGTCACTAGCTTCTTGAAGATGAATACTAGACTTGTATATCTTCGACTGATTTTGGGATGTAGATCCACTGTGTATTGCTCGCGGATACACTTTATATAGTTATATGACATGGATCTGTAGTGTATTTTATTGACAAACATGATTTAGTTCATCCTGAGCATGGGTATACCCGCCTCAGAGAGACAATTGTTGTTTTGCAGATGGCACCTCCCAAACTTTGGTACTAGACTCACTCGATTTTGCACATTGGTGAAGATATTGTGATGTATTTCAACCATCAGTTTCTCTTTTGAGCTCACACATTAGGGGGCATCTGTTATATCCCTAAAATTCCATACTCCTACATACATGGCATTGGCCCTTTTACTTGCATATTTTTCCAAAGCATTGCTGAGGAGATCTTCTTAAAAAACCATTTTTTAGAGCATGTACGCACCCTACACCACTACATATCATGTACATATGCTTTCTGCATGATAGGCAACCCGTGTACATACGCTTGCTGCATGTTAAACAACCCGCGGATGCTTGAAAAAGTTTCAAAAATTAAAAAGTTGTAAGGAATTTGGTGAAATTCACAGGCTATTGGAGGTTTCCCAATCAATTCATCTGCTATATCTCGTCACCCAACCGAATAACCATCCTTTTGTCATATAAAAGGAGGTGTTGGGGTCTCATTTCACATCCAAGCATAAGAGCAATGAAACTCTTTCAAATTTCACTTCCCTTCCTTGCCCAAGCTTTTGCTACCTTTTGTGAGATATTGCCTCAACATTCCCTCTTCAGCCCCTTCTTCTTCCATTCAATCCATTCCCTTCCCTTGAGGTGATCAAAAGATTGAGAGAAGAGGCATATTGAAGGTGCACTTGGAGCATTATAAAGAGGATCCTGGACCAAGTTCGCAAAACGGTGGTCGACACAGATTGTAAGTTTCAATATTTGTTTGATGAATAAAAGAATCTCTTTTCCCTGTCCTAAATGATGATTTTTGCGTATCTTCTTTGATTTATACATAGAATTTGATATCTAACCCTAACTCATGAATAGAAGTAGCATGCTTTTAGTCCTTGTTTTCCTAGTTTTGGATGTAGGTCAACCTTGGGAGGAGGTTTGTAGTCTTTGGAACTACAAAGCTTGAGGAGATCATCACCAGAGGTGGGATAAAAGGTACAATTATGGATCTTCTCTCTTATTGTTGTCTTTTCATTCATTTTGGTATGTTTGGGGTAGAGTAGAAAATATATTGAATTTTAGACGGTCATTCACTTTGTCTATATCTTAAACCCTGGTATAGTTAAAAGGGGGATTTTCCCGCTAACTATATAGGAAAGCATGTGAAAAGGGTATTATCAATGATGAAGTGCTCCTAATTAAGGGTTTTTTATTATATCTGTTTATTATAAAAATATGAACATGTCATCTCTTTAAAAAATCAAGATTGTGATAGATATATTCAAGAACAAATATATCAATGTGTTCAGTGTATGTTGATAGGCATATCACACATACTTGTTTGACTTTGATTAATGTCAATGACATACACACTAATGTTTTGTGCTAGTTACCATATAACACATAAGCATATGGTCAAATTAATAACATGACAATATTTAAGAATCTTCATATTATTATTAATTGCGACATACTTATATATAAACCATAGATCATATTGATAATATTATAATATTTACAACAATTAATAATATTGCTTGTTTTATAACTATATATAATAATATAATAATAATAATAATCTTAATCTAATTTTATGGTCATGGTCAAGCGAGACACCAAATTGATGTATGATTCCCTCTTATTTTTGTTACAAGGGACTCCCTCTACTAAAAAATTTCATTGCTTAAGTGTACAAAGGTATACATACCCTACACCGTGTGAATTTAAACATGTGACCTCCTAGGAGGAAAAACATATTCTTAATTGTTAGGCCCACTCAACTTGTTATATATATATATATATCAAACTGTAAACAGTAGGCCTATGACCTATCCATTTCATCAACACAAATATTTATGGAAAAAAATAATGCTCTTTGCTACTAATCACCAACATGCATAAAAAATAATGGCTCTATTTCATATTTGGTTCACTACTCAGTTGCTTGCTTCCATAGACATACCTTTGTTCAACATAGACTCTCCAAATCTATTCTCAAGATGCAAGTTCTCTCCACACATCAAATGGAAGATATGTGGCAACATTGTAGCTATACTCCAATGATCAAATAAGTGAATAATGAGTGAATACAACCATGTTGTAGTGTATCATACTGGAACTAATTGAAAAGTTGTATACTCATACAAACCCACCACAAAATTGTAAACACAAAGCAAGAAGCAAATACAATATTGGTTGTATAATGTGGTTAAACGGTGAACCAACAATACCCACAACCAATTCCAACACTCAAAAAATCATTTAAACTAATGAATAGAGATAGGATTACAATGTATCCTTGTTATAGTTCTTGTAGTTTACACAGAATGCAATAAAATATTAAAACTAAAGCTACATCAAGTATACATAGCCATTAACACCATGAGACAACATAGACTCTTTTGACACTGGAAATCCAAATGGGAAAAACTAGTTTTGGGGGATTTTTTTATTAAGTGGGATATTGATTACAAAAATGTGAGCTATACATTGATTTAGTGTACTAATACTCACTGGAAAGAAATTGGCAAATAGCCATGGATCAAAAATGATCTTCACTCATTGTGGGACAAACTCAATGTCTTTTTCTCCTCCAATCATCAAGCATACTACTTCTTTGAGCTCTCATATTTTCTACTTCCCTTCTTCATTTCCTCCACTCTATTTTCCATTCAATGTTATTCTTCATCACAATCTCCATTTTAATGGTATGCCTTGTAAGGCCAAGCATCACAATGGTTCATTTCAACTTCCAAGGGAGTTTTGAAAATTTTCTCACCTTTACCAAAAACAATTAAATGCTTATTACAAAGTCTACAAAGAGTTTTTTTTGGTGAAGATCCAATTAGGATCACACCTCCCCATTTGCAAGATTTTGGTCCCCAAAATCCTCAACTCCTTTCAATATTCTTTTCCTCTACATTTGTGTGCCTACCTCCACTACTTCCATCAAGCAATATTTGGAAAACTTCCAACAAAGGGTACATACGCTACATGATGGAAGATAAGAGTTGAATAAGGGGTTTCCTTTATCATAAGCATATTGTCCATATCATAGTTAAAGATGAAATTTCTTGCTACAACTAGTCACTGAACAACCATTTCTCCTTGGGCTACAAGTGCAATGGGATCCTCATTTCCCTTGACCTTGAATCTCCAAGCTTTCTTCTTGTTGTTTGGTTATTGGGATGGATTTCTAGGTGAAGCATCCAACTTTTGGCCTCCCAATTTCCACTCAATATATAGTAGTGAAAATAGCTCATGCATGGGCTTCTTGGCCTTATAAAATTTCAACAATTGCTAGCTTTATGACCCCTTTTCTTGCAATAAAAGAAAACCAAAGATACTATGCCATACATTTTTGGTTTGGGATGATGCTTTCCCACTTGGTTTCTTGGTCCCCCAAGATTTGGAGTGGATTTGGATGGAAAAATCATCTTTTTGTTTCCTTATTCGAAGCCTCTACAATAATATTTGAGTGGCTCACTGCATACTCTTTTTCCAATTGCTTTTTCCTCCATGGGAATGGCTTATTTTATGGTTCCTCTAGCCTTGACAAAGGTGGTTTGAGACGAACTTGTGTTGGATTATTTTCCACTAAATCCTAGGACTTCATGCTTGGGACTCTATTGAGCTACAATGGGGATCACAACCCCATATCATTCCTTTTCTATCCATTGGCCATCATATCCCATTTTTCTAATGAGCTTGGAATCGATGCTTCTAGTGTGCTTTTAAAAGTTACCGAAGGTCTCTTGAGGAACGATATTGGAAGGTGAGTTTACCATGCTTGATTCCATCATGGTGTTGGTTTTCATTGTGGAAATAAGATGGAATTTATTGGTCTCTTGGCTAAATACCTGTAGCTTCTTTAATGCCTCTTCCTCCACTACCAAATCCTAGTATATCTAAGTATTCACTTCATCAAACCTCTCCTCTTTCCAATTATCTAGCTTAGTTGATTTCTCCTCCAATTGCAAGAGATGCAATATTCTCTTGTCTAATTCTTCCCTCATGGTGGTGAAGGAGTTTTGGCATTTGGAAAGTTCTTTTTCTACCTCATTTTCTTTCTACCTCCAATACCGAATTTCCTCTTGGATCCGCTTGTTGAAGTATCTCAACTCTTCTAGCTTCTCTCTCTTCAAGGATTTTCCCATGGAAGTTACTTCAAGGTATCACATGCGCCTACTCTAATACCTTATATTATCTGTAAATGATAGGCACATGTCCTATTTGTTTTGTCCACACAAATATTTGCGGAAATAAATAATTCTCTCTACTGCTAATCACCAATGGGCATAAAAAATAATTTCTCTATTTCATATCTGGTTCACTACTCAACTTGTTACTTATATAGACATAACTCTGTTCAACAGAGGCTCTCCAAATATGTTCTCAAGTTGCAAGTTGTCTCCACACATTGAATGGAAGATATGTGGCATTGCTGTAGCTATACTCCATTGATCAAATAAGTGAATAATGGGTGAATAAAAAAATGTTGTAGTGTATGGTATTGGAACTAATTGAAATGATGTGTACTCATACAAGTCCAACACAAAATAATAAACAAACAACAAGAATAAATTATAAGATTAGATGTATAATGTGGTTAAATAGTGAACCAACAATACACTCAACCAGTTCCAACATTGAAGCAATAATTTAAACCAATGAATAGAGCTAGGATTATAATATAGCTTTGTTATAGTTATTGTTGGCCCTTGGTTATGGAAGAAAGGTGAAGTACGAATTGCACGAAAGGAACATAAACCAAGGAAGGGTCAAAGTCGAAAAAGAAGCAGAAAAGAAGGAGAAAAGAAAGGAAAAGCTAGCGATTGGAAGAGAAGATCGAGGAAGATAAAGCAGTAAGGAAGATGGATCGTGGACAACTCAACAAGTGGAAGAAGAAACCAACGAGTTCTTTGGATCACCTTGTGGAAAAGAAGGAAGAATAGGCTGGCGAAGCCCTGAAAACGCGGGTCAAATGGACCTAGGGTTATGGCACCTAGGGTTTTGGATCTTGTTATCACCCCATAAATTATGGGAATCAACTTATGACTTGGATATTATGGATATTATCTGTATCTAGTGTTTTTATTGGAAAATTGATTTTCATTTTGCAAAAAGAAAGAAAAAGAAAAGAAAAGAGGGCAAAAAGAATTGAAACAAAGCCCCATGAAATAACAGTGACTTGGTCATACCTTTCAAGCATGATCAAGTCCTTTTAAATTTTCAATGTTGATAGGCTAGTGAATGCATCTGATCAGACTGTCTAATCCTGGTCAGATACCTCATAGGTTAGAGCTAGTGAATACATCTGAT
>ML813301.1:75188-89485 GCA_009831015.1 Picea engelmannii | reverse complement strand
TAAGTATATCATCCTTCCTCTCTTGTCCATTCAATACTTTAGAACTAGGGAAAGAGTAGTATTCTGTCTCAGTTTGTTCCAGATCCAGGTGGATCTGTGGAGATTGGTCTGTGTCCGCACTCACGAATTTATCCTAGAACACCCGCCCCTCAGATTCAGAACCCCAATTTTAGGAGAAACCCTCCTCAAATCAGGCAAAGAGATCAAAGAGATCAAAGAGATCAAAGAGACCAGAGAGGTCCTGATCAGCCGATCAGGCCTCCCTTGCAAGAAAACTATGCTGACGATGGGGGGGAAGTAAATGAGGAATTGGAGGACACTCATATCAACCTCATGGGCATTCATGATAATGAGGCCATTTTCCTTACTCAAGAAGAGCAGGAACTCTTTCTGCTAAATCAAACAAAGGTAAGTGAGGAGGCCGAGGATGCAGGACAACGGGCCTGCAAAAACACTATTTTGGAAGTGCACCGCCAACACAATCTGCGAAGTAAGAAGACAGAAGGAAATTCCTTTAAAAGGACGACCGAAACTCAAAAAACAGTCGAATCTAAGAAAACCCCTGAACCTTCCACCGAAAAGACTCCTGATAAGGTCCTTGAGAAGAATAAAGCTGATGCTCCAGTGAAGAAAAACATCACCATACTGAAAAGACAGGCACAACCCAAAGTTTCACCTGTTAATCTACCCAGTACTTCTGAGCGGAAGCATGTGGTGGACCAACCAGAATCAACGAGTCAGACCCGAACTCCCGCACCTTTTAGCCTAGAGGCAGAATTGGCCAAAATTAAAATTCCCGTCCCACTGACAGAGTTGATAAGCAGAGGCGGTTATCATTCACAGGTACTAAAAGCGTTAGCCATCGAACCCGACATAGGCACCAAGGCCTTAACTATTGGATCGGTGACTCATTCTGACACCGTGAACCTTGCTGATGATCGTCCCAAACTCCTTTTCGGACCTGAAGTAGTCGGTCGAGATGATACCGGTGACATAGCCCCCTTTTACATCAGTTTGAACATACATGACTTGATATTACATAACGCCATGTTGGATTCAGGAGCCTCACACAATCTGATGCCTAAAGCAGTAATGGAAAAACTGGGATTGGAGGTTACTAGGCCTTACAAGGATCTGCATTCGTTTGACTCCAGTAAAGTCAAATGTATTGGTCTGATTAAGGACCTCTGCATCACCCTGGTTTAGATCCCATAAAAAAGCATGGTAATGGACGTGGTGGTTGCAGACATCCCGCCAAAGTATGGTATGTTGTTGTCTCGGTCTTGGGGGGCTAAGTTGAAAGGAACCCTGCAGCTAGACATGTCTTACACCACTATCCCAGTGTTTAGACAACAGAGGAGGTTATACAGAGAAACACTGATGAAATATATGGTCAGTAGTCAAGAGAAACCTCATAATTACCCCCTTTACTCTGCCCATTCCGATTTAGATTCGTTCATCTTGTACAATGATGGGGATACTGGAGAGCAAGATACTCAGCTGATAGATGATGTAGCTAGTCAAGATGAAGGTCCAGGAAGCGGTGAGGCAGCAAAGATGGGAAATGAAATCACAGAAGATTTCCCCGCTGATTTCTGGAGTATGGATTTCGACGGGGATGTGAGTAAAGTAGGAGCAGGAGCAGGAGTCTGGTTGCATAATCATCGAAAAAGGTATTTAGAAAATCATTCCTATAAGTTAAATTTCCACTGCACTAACAACGTTGCCGAGTATGAAGCTTTAATGCTTGGCCTAAAGCTGTTGAAAAAAGTCGGTGCTAAACAAATAATGGTAAGGGGTGATTCTGAATTAATTATTAAACAAATTAAAGGTGAATATGCTGCTAAACATCCACGCCTTAGAGCCTACCGGAATGCTATTCTTGATGCGTTGAAGTGTTTTAACGAGGTTGACTTGCAGGTGATGCCAAGAGGACATAATATCCTGGCCGACGGGTTAGCTACGTCAGCTGCGTCATGCAAGATTCCTTTCCGCCAAACTCGCTCATACACTGTTGAAGTAAAATGCAGATCGACAGTGCCCGATAATATCAGGTATTGGAAAGTGTTCAGAAATGACGATCAGATAGATGACTTTCTGCAATGCAAGAACGATTTTGAATGTACAAACATAGATTTAGAAAATGAAAAAGAGAATGTAAATAATTCTAAATTTGAAATAGATAGTGTGAATAATGTAAATACGGTAGATACAGTAGATTCAGGAAGGATTGGAGATGACGAAATGGATGCCGATGTTTTACAATTAAAAGGCAATGTTTTACCTAGAGGTCTTGTCCCGTTAGAAGATCTGTTTGACAATGATGATGTAGCTAAGAAGAAAAGAATAGAAGCCCATGGGCAAGAAGTAGAAGACTGCAATATAGGAACTGAAGAGAAACCTAAGATGGTTAAACTGTCAAAATCTTTACCCCCAGAACAAAAGCTTAAGTACGTTGAGCTATTCAAGGAATATTCAGACGTTTTTGCCTGGAGCTATGAATATTTGAAAGCCTATGACACCAGCGTTATACAACACAGGATTCCCACAAAGGAAGACCAGAAACCGTTTAGGCAAAAACTTAGGAGGATAAATCCCAAGTTGCTCCCCTTGATAGAAAAAGAGATTAAGAAAATGTATGATGCCAAGATCATAGTACCGCTACGTTTCTCTAAGTGGGTTTCTAATTTAGTCCCTACACGCAAGAAAATCGGTGAAATCCGACTCTGCATAGATTTCTGAAATCTGAACAAAGCGTCCTTGAAGGATAATTACCCCTTTCCTAAAATGGATCACCTCCTGCAAAGAGTGGTCGGGTCGAGTCGAATTTCTCTGTTAGATGGTTTCTTAGGCTACAACCAGGTCCTAGTTCACCCAGACGATCAGGAAAAAACCGCTTTCACCACACCATGGGGCACCTTCATGTATGTGAAGATGCCTTTCGGCCTGATGAACGTAGGAGCCACCTTCCAGAGAGCAATGGACATCGCCTTCATAGAAGAGTCAGGTAAGTTTATTGTCGTCTACTTAGATGATGTGACAGTGTTTTCCCAATCTGATGATGAACACTTGTGGCACCTTAGACGAGTTTTCGAAAAGTGTAGAAGGTTTGGGATTTCTTTAAATCCAAAGAATTTTATTTTTGGGTTAGAAGAGGGTAAACTGTTGGGACATATCATCTCTAAAGAGGGAATCAGAATCGACCCCAACATAATTGAGGCCATACTAAAGTTAGAACACCCAAGAAACCTCAAAGAACTACAGTCCTTTATAGGGCAAATTAACTTTCTTCGAAGGTTCATTCCTAATCTAGCCGAGCTCCTACGAAACATTACAAACATGCTGAAAAAGGACGCGAAAATAAAATGGGATTCTGAATCCAGGCAATCTTTCGAACAGGTAAAACGAACACTTACTGAAGCCCGAGTTTTGATTAGTCCCGATTTCACTAAAGATTTCTATCTTTTTTCTTTCGCCTCGGAACATACTATAGCAGCTGTATTATTGCAGAAGAACAGTGAAGGGTATGAACAACCCATAGCTTTCTTCAGCAAGGCTCTAAGAGATGCTGCCCTGAACTACAATATTATGGAGAAGCAGGCTTTTGCTTTGGTAAAGGCTATAAAAGACTTCAGGGTCTATATTCTTCATTCACAGGTCATAGCGTATGTTCCAAACACGGTAGTGAAAGATATCTTGACACAAGACAACCCTGATGGGATAAGGGGAAAGTGGATTGCCGTTATTCTAGAATACGACATAGAAATTAAGCCCACAAAACTGATCAAAGGTCAAGGCCTTGCCAAACTGATGGCTGAATCTAACTTTCAGGCTCTCGACATTAATTTCCTAGATGTGGTAGACGAACAGGGCGAGATGGCGACTCCAAACGTTAAAGAGGTTTTTCTAAACTCTCCATGGTATGCAGACCTTATTTTTGTTTTACAAAATTTACAAGCTCCCCCTGGTTTAACTAAAACTAAAGATAGATTTTTAAAGTTGAAAGCTTTGAAATTTTGTATTCTAGAAGGAAATTTGTATTGGAAAGACCCGACATGTATTCTTTTAAATTGCTTACTCAAAGATGAAGTTGACAAAGTGTTGCAGGAGTTTCATGCAGGTGAATGTGGTGGCCATTTAAACTGGAAGGTTACAGCCAACAAAATAATCAGAGCTGGATTTTACTGGCCCACCCTGTTTGCAGATGTCCATAAGAAAGTAACAGCATGTCACCAGTGTCAGCTGTTTGGGGGTAAAAGGAAACTCCTTCCTTTACCTCTTAAACCAATTTCAGTTGAGGCTCCGTTCCAGCAATGGGGACTCGATTTCATTGGAGAAATACACCCTCCATCTTCGGGCCAACATAGGTGGATTCTTATGGCCACTGATTATTTTACCAAATGGACCGAGGCTGTACCAAGCAGGCAAGCCACTGACGCTGTTATTATTAAAATTCTTGAAAATAATATTCTATCTCGTTTTGGTTGTCCTAGAAAGATCATTACTGACAATGCAGCTGCCTTTCGGTCGAAGAAACTCATTGACTTCTGTAGTCGTTACCACATTGGCTTGGGGCATTCCATTGCCTACTACCCTCAGGGGAATGGGTTGGCGGAATCCTCAAACAAGACTTTGGTCAATATCATCAAGAAAACGTTGCAAAAGAATAAAAAATCATGGCATGATAAGCTGGTATTTGCTTTATGGGCAGATAGGCTGACCACCAAAAGGTCAATTGGTATGTCACCATACCAACTGGTTTACGGTACAGAGGCTGTGTTCCCAACTTCTTTGGGAGTCCCTGTCATGAAGTTACTTCAAGAGATGCAAGCTGAACCAAATGACTCCCAGAGACGAATCAATCAGATGATTCATTTGCAGCAGACTAGAGAGGATGTTTTCAATAAAACACAGGTCATCCAAGAGAACATTAAGAAGATCTTTGACAAACAAACCAAGGAGGATGATTTTGAGTTGGGAGACCTGGTGTTGAGATGGGATTCCAGGAACAAAGACAAGGGGAAGCATGGGAAATTTGATCATCTATGGACAGGGCCCTACATGATCCAAGCTTTTAGAGGAAACAATGCCTTTTTGTTAAACAATGCCGATGGGTCAGATCTGCCAGGAGCACCTGTGAATGGCAGAATGCTGAAACATTATGTCCCTCCTCAGTAAGAGAATTGAAGAAATCACTCTCCATTGTACATACCGTTTTAATTTTCAGTCTTTACTTGCATTTTTCTGAGTGAAGGATGGCGGTCAGTTTGTTGAAGCCCGAAGAGAAGGCCCTAGTCTGCTGATCAATGTTTTTCGAAGTGTTCCTGAGAATAATACCAGATAAGGCTACTAGACAGATTGGTTCAGGATGACAGGAAACTGGATTCTTGGCACTTAACATGGCAAGTACCATCCCCATGTGGAGCCGCCTGTTATCACCCCATAAATTATGGGAATCAACTTATGACTTGGATATTATGGATATTATCTGTATCTAGTGTTTTTATTGGAAAATTGATTTTCATTTTGCAAAAATAAAGAAAAAGAAAAGAAAAGAGGGCAAAAAGAATTGAAACAAAGCCCCATGCAATAATAGTGACTTGGTCATACCTTTCAAGCATGATCAAGTCCTTTTAAATTTTCAATGTTGATAGGCTAGTGAATGCATCTGATCAGACTGTCTAATCCTAGTCAGATACCTCATAGGTTAGAGCTAGTGAATACATCTGATCAGACCATCTAATCCTGGTCAGATAGACCCTAGGGTAGAATTAGTGAATAAGTCTGACCAGACTGTCTAATCCTGGTCAGATATCCCTTAGGAAAAATAATGTCTTAACCCAACAGTCTAACCTGGGTTATTCGTCTCGTGAAAGTAGGTTAGAATGTAGACTAATTGCTTGGCCTGCCTTGCCCAAATAAAACCCACTCCAAGAAAGTGCTACATCAAGTTTTTCCTTGCCTTAGGATAGTTGGAACAAGGTCCCCTTGGTGGTGTCAATGACAAAATTGAATAAAACCCATGAGAAAGCACTAATCCTAAGTTTTGCCTACACATGACATTTGCCGCTCCCGACCTATGCTTCGTGCACCTTTCAATGGTCCAGATCACAGTGCTTCGATCAACGGTTCATATAGCATTCCGGACCCCCCCCGCCCATTTTTCCTTTAACGAAAAGGGGGGGTTCCGGAATCGGCGATAATCTTTGCACAGATCTGGATGATCCAGAACAGAGCGCGCAAATCCACGGCTCACATTGGATTCCGGACCCCCCTCTCTGTTCTGCCTTTAACGGAGGGGGGGGGGGTCCGGAATCGGTTATAACTCAGGTGTAGATCTGAACGGTTCTAAGCGGAGCACTCAAATCGACGATCCACATTGGATTCCGGACCCCCCCCGTTCTGCCTTTAATGGAGGGGGGGGGGGTCTGGAATTGGTATTAAAGAGCGAGCTAAGATCTGCGGTCATAAATCCAGTGCGCAAATCAATGGATCACGATGGATTCTGGACCCCCCTTGGTGTTCTGCTTTTAATCAAAGGGGGGGGGGGGTTCCAGAATGAATATTCCTTACGGAGGGCCCCCTTAGTACTTGTTTCATTGTTCTATTGGTCCATAGGTCCCATCCTCCACATGCTGTCTGACACCCCGTCGCCCCTGGACGTCATCCTCCACTAAGTCCACTTGTCCCACTTGCTCCCGGGTCGAAGTCCCATCCCATAACTACTGTCAGTCCACGTTGTCAGTATCATAACCCCCTTCATTCATGGACAACCTCCTTTGGCGAATTTTACCCCCAATCACA
The DNA here is from genome assembly GCA_009831015.1 of Picea engelmannii. Taxonomy (NCBI): domain Eukaryota; kingdom Viridiplantae; phylum Streptophyta; class Pinopsida; order Pinales; family Pinaceae; genus Picea; species Picea engelmannii. The sequence continues at coordinate 82,681 of ML813301.1, read as the reverse complement.
AACCTCCACGTCAGTCGTCCGTATACTCTGGTCACCGTCACCTGCCATATCACCCCAAGTGGCCCGTTGTCCATTAATAACTGGATAACATACCCGTTGTCACGCTGACCATTTTCCCGCGTCCAACCGACCCATTTTTGAATAAAACTAACGTTCTCCTTTGTATTCGTTATTCATCCATCGTGCCAGAAACCTCCTTTTTCTCTATTGCTCCCACATCGTTTTCACCTACAGTCAGTCGACCCCACTAACACATTGTTTTTTGCAGGTACAGTTGCTGAAATGGTGTCTAAGACAAAGCAAACTGAAGAGGAAGAGAATCTGTTCATTCCTCCTCCGGTTGACTTGGATAAAATCCCTCTGATCGACAAAGATCGCTTGATAGCGGACACTATATGCAGTTTTGACTTCTCTGATCTGTAGTCATGGCTCCGGGAAGTCTTCCTGGACCAGAGTGATGAGATTGGGCTCTGGGAGTCCAATTTGCCCCTATATATGTTCCCCCAAATTCACCATTTCCCCGAGTTTGCCCTCAAATGCCAGGCCCACTACGTCCCCGACTAGAAAGCCATTGTTTCTTCGTCTGGGGACGTCCTCTTCTTCATCACCCCAGAGGATATTGACCAGATGATGCAGATAACCTGCCTGGAATCTGCGTCCCCATTCAACCTAGAAATCCTCACCGAGCTTTACCAAAAGATGACTTTCCCGCAGAGAGCTCAGATAGTTGAGCTTTTCCTCCCCACTTCCGCTCCGCTCCCATCCACCAATCCCCTGTACCCTTCTTCTTTGTTTTCCACCAAAGGAAATCAAATTATTTCTTCCCTGTGTGCCCTGCTTGGGTACTATTCCGATCAATGGGTAGACGAACCCATCTTGATTTTTCTATCTATCTTCTCAAATGACGAACAACCGACCACGCAGTTCAACTACAATACCTTCTTGGCCAATAACATCCATGAACAATTTGTTAATTTCGCCACAGAAGGCATGTTCAGGTATTCATCCATTCTGGCTTACATGCTCATCTATTTCCAAGCAGACAGGTTCAATTTCTCCATGCAGAAGATGGACACCGACGGGAGGCCACAGCCAGTCACAGCGTGGAATTCTCTTCTAAAACACAATTCTGTCGAATACGACTTCACAGCGTTCATTGATCAGTTTTACCACCCTGTCGTAAGTATGTTGAGTGGCATGCCTGAGCCACGAATAAATGACGAAGTTCGAAGAATTCTACACCACTCGGACAATGCGAAGACAAGAGACTGGTACTTGTATCAGAATCACTCCGAGATCCGAGTTTATGGGTGCGAGTTGGCACCGTACAAGCTTCCGAGATATATACCGGTAAGGATTTTCGCACTAGAATATATTAGACAAATTATGAATTCTGATGATATTAACTTTGTTTCCCTTAAAAAGAAGCAATAATTGCGGATCAAAGGGCAGATTGGGTCTTTCATCTGCAACAGCAGAGGCGCAGGTGATGAAGCAGACAAAATGTTAAGGGAAATGAAATTCCTTACAAGTTTCACCTGGCATTATGATCCCTGCGGGATCATTTCTGAGATGAGAGTAAAAAATAAGAATGCCCCATATGCGCATGAGCCCAAACCGGAAATCGAGGGATTTGCTAATCAGACAGAATGGGAGCCTGATACGTTGGTGGACGTGGAACCAGCTGTCGGGATGGAAAGGTAGGTACCCTCAACAAGCGCGCCACCCACTGCCACACCTCAGAATCCCAAGGAAAAGAGGCCCCGACAAGAATCGTCGTCTCCCGTAACAGAGGTGTCATTGGAGGAGTTTAAGATGCACGCCAAAAAGCCAAGGACAGTTCCAACGATAGGCACCACAGTGGAGCAAGAGATCAAAACCACCACAGTGGCCACCCCAGGGGTCAAGCCCGCCATTCTACCTTTCGGCTCGAGTTAGCACAAGGCAATAATAACATCAGCTATAAAATCCACAGACTCTCCCACAGATCCTCCACCAAGTAAGATCGGGCCCAAGTTGGGCATTTTTGAAAAATATGATTTGATCAAGAAGAAAAACCAGACTCTTACTACCAGCACTTATGCCCAGTTCCAGAAGCAGTCGTCCACAACTCAACACAGGCTTCTTTCAACGTTTGATACAGAGAAAGGTAGGATGCATATGGCTTACCTCCAAGCACAAGTGCCAGATCCCAAGGTTATATCAGATTATAAAAGGGCCACATTTGAGTTTCAGGCTAAAGACGTACATCGAACAGATCAGATGGATCTGCACAAGCAAATTGGCGAGATGGTTTTCCACACTTTGGCCCACGTTACAGCCTCTGCATCAAAATTTCGGGTAGCTTTGAGCAATGCCCAGACCCAACTGAAGCTGGAGAAAATTTCGTCTTTCGCAAAGGACAACAAAATCAAAACATTGGAGGAGCTAGTCCTCAAGATTGGTTATGACCCTGCGAATGTCAAAGCAGCTGAAGAGATGATTAAAAAGAAAAACTCTGACATCGTGTCTTTGAGAAAACAGCTAAAGCTCCCTCCAACGGAAGACCCACAGGCAAATGAGATAGCTGAAAAGGAAGGTGAAAAGGATGAGATGCTGAAATTACTCATGGAGCAGAACGCTCAGATAAAAGAGATGGAAGCATAGATGGAAAGGTTGCTGAAAGAGAAAGAGCAAGCAAAGACAATGGAAGGCATCCCATCGAGTGCTATCCCAATTGCAGGATTGAGCGCAACGACAGTGACAGCCATTCCATCTGCTGCATCAGTACCACTACCAGAGGGAGCAACAGACTTGGCCAAGTCTATGGAGAGAATGAACCTGCAAGAGTCTGAAATCAACAGGCTTAAGAAAGAAGTGGAGAATCTTCAAGAGCTAAAGACTTATTTCCAGGCCGGTCTGTCCAAAGAGAAACAGGTAAATGAACAAATCAAGGAGGAGTTACAGCAGCTCCAGAAACAGACAATGGCAGGGAAAACTTTGGCAGAGGTGAAAGAGATTGTATGGACTGATATTTCCAAGTCTATAAACGAAATCTGGCCAATGGTTCAAATCATGTTTGAACAAAACGAGTTGCTCGAGAGGAGCAAGCAGGCAGTGGAGAAAATCAGAATAGAGCTGGGAGACATGCCAACGCAAGCTAATGAAATCATAAGGTTCCTGAATTCAAAGACCAGGGAGGAACTAGAAGAATTGAAGATCGAGGACAGGACATAAACTATATTGGAGGTGAAAAGAGTTCTGACCAAAAGAGGCCTCATGCTTTAGCTTGAGGAGAAAATTCAAGTTATGGATCAAGGAGTGCAGAAGTTTTTCCACAAGATAGATGCTCTGCAAAGGAAGGGCCTGCCGGGTATGAAGGTCATTAATGACAAATTAATGACACTCCCTGATTATAAGAAAAGGTTGGCTGAAGTGTCCAAGGACAATTCTAAGTTTGCAGGTATACAGGGAAGCATCACAGGAAAAGCATTCATGGATTTCTTAAAGTCACAGTGCTAGGTCATATAAGATGGGAAGAGCTGTGTGATCTACTAGATTAGCTGATGAGTTGTCGCATCCAGTCACCTGTCCTGTCAGAAGAGATTGCGGAGACACCTCGCCAACGGCCTACCCCTGAAATTCAGCATCTTGTTGCATTGAGTCATCAAAACAGTTTTGTTTTGTTTAGTTAGTTAGTCTAAAAATAGCATGAGCACATCCTGATCAGTTATGACAAGAGCGTTTGTATTTTGTATTATAAATACTTCAGTTTCCGAAGTATTGAGGGTTGTTGATTCACACACCCTATTGCTACCAAACTGCATCATTTTTGAAGAGATCCACCATTAATAAAGAAGAGGCATTTCACAGGATTCTTGCGTATGTTCACTGGGGATGTGATTTTCTAGGTTAAATGTTTTCTTTCTCTCCATTCATTTTGTTTTCTGAATCTAATCTTTATGAATAGCGTTATGTTGCAGGACTTATCTATGATACCCTGTTTTCGATTCTAAAGGTTTAAATGTTTATCTTCTAATATCTTCAATTAAGAAATTCTTAACTGCTTGTTAATTGAAGTTATTTTCCTCACCTGTTCTTCCATTCATCATTTTAATTACTAAAAGATCCAGTGAATGTATCACCTCGCCTTGTGAAAATCTTCTTTGGCGTTTCTGGTTATTTCTCAGATTTGATTGAATACAAACCCCATAGCCCAATGAATGTGTAGTTTGTCTCAACCAACTTTAAAAACCCTTTACAACAAAACCAATAATTCTTTTAACTAGCCTAATATCTGAAATTAAACTAAGCTAAATCATATAGAGAGATCCCTCTCTGAAGCTGGAAGGGCTAGATCCCAGCTTTAAAAGCGGTTGGTTAAGGTTACCTTTGTGAATTTCTTCTTTTCAACCTCTAGGAAATTTACCGAGTGCTAACAGATCTAGTGTTTTGACACCTAGACTTTGGTCATGTAATGTATAAATAAATGTCTAGAAGACATGGGAGGGTTCATTCTAAGTTGGTTCTAGTGTGCATGTTTGTTAATTTTTCGTTACTATTGAGAGCAATATTGAGTATGTGTTGTAATATCTTCAGCTAGGTGCGAAGATCAACCCTGCAACTAGGTGCACAGGGAGGGAAGGGAGAAAAAGAGAAAGAGATATGCAACTAAGTGTGCAGATAGAACTGTATGTTTTCATATAATATATCAAGAAAAAAAGTTCTGTAGACGTAGCCCTCGGGAGAGGATGAACCACGTATATCTTGTTGTTCTTTGTGACTGATGCTGTGTTATTTGCTATATGTTATCCTGTTATTGCATTGTTGTGATTAGATCTGAGATATAATTTGTGAAGTAAGCTTAAGAGTGGTAAGTAATATCTAGATTGATGTGTGTTGTTATCCTGGAACCACTTTGAATTTCCTTTGGTTGTAGACACCTGTGTCCTGCAACCCCCTATTGCTACTTCGAGTGAGATTGCATCTACTTCGCAGGTGCTACTGTAAGGGCCAATAGTTAGGGATTGTTGGTGCGTTGTTAGAGTTGAACCCTGGGTCTTCCCCTATGCCAACAAATGGTTTGGTTACTGGGATTGAGATCTTCTTGAGGGAATGTCAAGCTGGTTTCCATCGAAGACAAAAATTCAAAAGTGTATAGAGGAACAAGAAAAGGACTTCGTCGAAGCTCAGAACAAGAACCCTAGCATTAGTACAAAATACTGGTTGGGGAGGTACATCTTTATCGACATACATGAGATTTTCTTTGGAGGAATTCATAAGGAGTTATATGAGTGGTTATCCATACTAGCAGATACCCAGTTTGAGATCAAATCTAGATCATCTGTGGTTTGGACAATGACACTGATCAAGAAGGTCAAGAGAGTTGATAACGATGTGTCTAGAGCGGTGGATCTCTGGTTTGATAACACTATTGGAGGGTACATTACTGAGTTTTCCATTGACAGAGTAGAATTGTATATTCAACTAGAGAGTTATTTGTTGAAGGGACCAAGAGGGAGGTGTTGGAAGATTGGTTGTTGTCATTGATGTCAACCTTAGTCATGGGTTTTGGATCGCAAGATTGATAAAGGTATTTGGACATGAAGGAAAATGTACATGCATATACAACACCCATGAATGTATAGTATACATCATGTTGTTTCCGGTGGTATGTGGCACGTCACGTGGATCCTCATGGTTGAGGAGAAATGAATTTTTGAATATGACAAAGTGAATTAAAGAAGGAAGGACATGTAGGCCCTGAACATAATTAAAGAAAAGAATTACAAAATAAGAAAGTGTCAGGTCGGTCCTAATGTTAAAAGGAAGTGACATAAATGGTATAAATAAACATCATTATGCATTCATTTAATACAAGTCAAATTTCAGAGGAAAATAAGAAGAAAAGAAGGCTGGATTTCAAGGGAGGATGAAGTCTTTTGGTGATGTGTTCTAAGGTATGTTATTTTCAGGTCATCTTACCATTTTTGCTATAACTTTTTTTCTAGAACGATTCAGATGGTGAATCGCTATGGTATTGAGAAGACATATCAAGGTACACGTGGTAAAAATTTCAGCTCTTGATTCACTATAATTATGGAGATACACTCTGTGGAAGATAGGGTTTGTGACCAGTCATGAAGCTAGTCAATAAACAGGTGTTCCGGGTAAAACAATCATAACTTCTTCATCAAGAATCCAAATGAAGTGGGACAAATTTCATTGGAAATAGTACAGATTGTAGTTTCTTTTGTGTGAGTTTCAGAATCAGAGGTTAATTATTGAGTGCAGGGCATTCTGTGCAAGTTCACTCTCCTGAATAGACTAGAATTGAATACAGTCTATCATTCTTTCTATAAAATCTTTTTGGGGAGGATTGAATGAGTGAAAATTGGAGTTTCAGAGAATACATTGAGTAATATTATCTACAGGATCAGAGAACTCCAAGAATTGAAGGATTGCATAAATTGAAGAAGTCTCAGGAAGCATTATCAGGTTCTATGTAATGATTGGTTGATGGTGATGATTTAATGCAAATTTTTATTATCTCTCATATATTCTTGGGTGGAAGGAAGGGGAAAGGATGGAGAGTTCAACTCTCTCTTGATATTGGAGGATTGTATCTTCCTCTTGGAGGTTTATCCCTCCCTTTAAATTTGGAAGCTGTAGCTACCTTTGGAAGTCATTACTTCCCTTGAACAATAACTATTGATTATTTCTCATATATTGTGCATGGTGTATTATGGTGTATTGGTGTAACTCTTATACTATTGTTCATTGCTCATTGGATATAGTTGAATGATTTAAGTATAAGTTGAAAAAGGTTTTAAATTTTACTTGATACTGATTCACCCCCCTCTCAGTATCAACAATTGGTTTAAGAGTGGGTTACGTTCAGTACAGTTTAACCACTGGAAGGAAGATCCTAAGAAGAAATGGAAGACAAAATTCCAAATGGGATTCCACCATTTGATGGAAACAATTTTGAATACTGGAGTAATATAATGGAAACTTACTTGAAAGCTCTTGGGGCAGATTTTTGGTTCTCAGTTGCTTTAGGATACAATGATTTGAAGAAACCAAAGACTACATCTCAGAAGGAAGCAAAAAGGAACAACAAATTGGCAATAGATACCATCCTGGATGGATTGACAGATTCAGTGAAATCCAAGGTGGGATCATGTGCATCATCAAAAGAGTTTTGGGACAAGCTACAAGACCTTTATGTAAGGGAAGACACAGAAGAAGAAGAAGAAGAAGAAAAAGCAGTTGAAGCAAATTACAACATCTCAGATTTCAAAGAAGAAAATAGAGGTCAGTTCTTTTGCTTTAATTGTGAAGGAGTAGGTCATGTTGAATTTGAATGTACTCATCCAAGGATTGAAAGAAATGACACTGAAGAAAAAAATTCCAATGAAGAAGAAGAAAATCATGAAGAAAAAATTATTCAACAAGAAGATGAGAATCTTAAAAAATTGAATCATGTTGAGATTGAAAATAGCAAGCTCAAA
>ML813301.1:60653-74400 GCA_009831015.1 Picea engelmannii | reverse complement strand
ACAAAGCACGAGATTGCAGATATATGAATGAAGATGTCCCTATGCCAACCACAGTATGGAGAAGGAAAGAGATTCCAAACAATGAAAATTGTCGAATAACATTGACCACTGAAGAATGTAAAGAAGAAGATGAATGGTACATAGATAGTGGATGTTCTTCACACATGACCGGGGATCAAGACAAATTCATCAGCTTGAAGAGAAAGGGTGGCAATGTTGTAATTAGAGATGAATCATCTGCCAAAATACTTGGAGAAGGTGTAGTAGAGCTTGGAAGAAAAAATGTAAAAGCAAAGAATGTTCTATTGGTTGAAGACTTGAATCATAATCTACTTAGTGTTAGTAAAATGTGTGATCAAGGATACACTCTGATTCCCAAAAATGTAAAATCAGAGAAAATAACTCAGGAAGATTGGTTGCAACTGCAACAAGAAGACTGAACCACATATACATCCTAGACATGAAGAAGAGAGAGAAGACATAAGCCACCCAAAAGGATTCTAAGGAAGAAAAAGTCCCAAAGACCAAAAATAAGGATGAAGTATTATTGAGTGCCACATGTTCAGGGGGAGCAGCCCCAAAGAAGAGAGTTACATTTTCCCTTTAAACTTAGGGGGAACAGCCCTAACCTTTGCCATTGATGTCAAAGGGGGAGAGAAATTGGGATCATGATGATAGGGGGAGCATGAGTGTTGCATTCAATGACAAAGGGGGATATTGTTGGAAGATTGGTTGTTATCATTGATGTCAACCCTAGTCATGGGTTTTGGACCGCAAGATTGATAAAGGTATTTGGATACGAAGGACAATGCACATGCATATAAAACACCCATGAATGTATAGTATACATCATGTTGTTTCCGGTGGTATGTGGCACGTCATGTGGATCCTCATGGTTGAGGAGAAATGAATTTTTGAAGATGACAAAGTGAATTAAAGAAGGAAGGACATGTAGGTCCTGAAGATAATTAAAGAACAAAATTACAAAATAAGAAAGTGTCAGGTTGGCCCTAATGTTAAAACTAAGTGACATAAATGGTATAAATAAACATCGTTATACATTCATTTGAAACAATTCAAATTTCAGAGGAAACTAAGAAGAAAAGAAGGCTAGATTTCAAGGGAGGATGAAGTCTTTTGGTGATGTGTTCTAAGGTATGTTATTTTCAGGTAATCTTACCATTTTTGCTATAACGTTTTTTCTAGAACGATTCAGATGGTGAAATTGCTATGGTATTGAGAAGACATATCAAGGTACCTCTAGTAAAAATTTCATCTCTTTATTCGCTATAATTATGGAGATACACTCTGTGGAAGATAGGGTTTGTGACCAGTCCTGAAGCTAGTCAATAAACAAGTGTTCTGGGTAAACCAGTCATAACTTCTTCATAGAGAATCCAAATGAAGTGGGACAAATTTCATTGGAAAGAGTACGGACTGAAATTTCTTTTGTGCAAGTTTCAGAATATGATGTTAATTATTGAGCGTGGGGCATTCTGTGCAAGTTCACTCTCCTGAATAGACCAAAATTGAATAAAGTCTACCATTCTTTCTATAACCTCTTTTTGGGGAGGATTCAAGGAGTGAAAATTGGAGGAGTTTAAGAGAATACATTGAGTAATATTATCTAAAGGATCAAATTACTCCAAGAATTGAAGAATTGCAGAAATTGAAGAAGTCTCAAGAAGCATTATCAGGTTCTATGTAATGATTGGTTGATGGTGATGATTTAATTTAAAGTTTTATTATCTCTCATATATTCTTGGCTGGAAGGAAGGGGCAAGGATGAAGAGTTCAAATCTCTCTTGATATTGGAGGATTGTATCTTCCTCTTGGAGGTTTATCCCCCCCTTTACGTTTGGAAGTTGTAGCTACCTTTGGAAGTCATTACTTCCCTTGAACAATAACTATTGATTATTTCTCATATATTGTACATGGTGTATTATGGTGTATTGGTGTAACTCTTATACTATTGTTCATTGATCATTGGATATAGTTGAATGGTTTAAGTATAAGTTGAAAAAGGTTTTAAATTGTACTTGATGCTGATTCACCCCCCTCTCAGTATCAACAAGAGGTTCCTACACTTTTTAAAACTGAGGATTAAGTTGTTATTGCATGAGAAGAATATCATGAAGATACAGTAAATCTAATGTTCAAGAATTCAGACAACGACAGTGACACAAAGGCTAGACACATGCACAATGGGAGATCGTTCAGAGAGGTTCCTCTTGTGAACCTATTTAAGGAAAAATATGAAGACGAGGGATTCTACAGTGGAGAAGAAGTAGATCTAACAAATGAAGAGTATTTTGAGTCCGCAAAAACAGAGGAAGTACAAACCGAAGTACTTCGCCGAGGAGAGCCAAAAACTTCAAGAACTGTGCATACTATTGAAGTAAGTACTATTACTCCTCCAGTTGTTTTAGAATCATTAAGTAACCAAAGTAACCAAAGTAGTTAGATCCATCAGAGTATTGTTACCATCAATCTAGCACATACTCAGTCGAGAAATCAAGGTAGATCTATGGCAAATGAAATGAGGTTACCCATCTTCAGAGGAGATGGATTTGAAGATCCTGACCAACACTAGTTCTTATGCGAAGATGTATGGAGCATCAAGAAAGTCATTGACGAAGTTGTTAAGAGAACTCAGTTTAGTACTACCTTAAGGGATCGCGCTCTGAACTGGTATATGAAGTTTGCTTCATGAACTGGACAAACTAAATCACTGAATGAAATTAAGACTGTGTTGAGTGAAGAATTCAAGAAACATAAGTCAGAGTTGCAGTGCATTACAAAGCTGAAATAAATCAAGAAGAAGGTAACTGAACCTGTTTGGGATTTTGAACAGAGGTTTAAGACTCTGACAGGTCATTTGAGTTTTCATATTCTAGACGAACAGAACAAAGAATGGTTCATCGCTTCCCTCATGCCACATATGAAAGTTCCTCTGATGCAACATAAAGTTGCTTCATAGGCTGAAGAATTGGAGATCACCATGAAACTAGAAGTAACCCCTGTAGGATAATCCAACCGAGGTATGAGATAAATATTGAATCAGTTAACCAATTTATCTTTACAAGTTGAAGATATGAAGAAAGACAAAGGAAAAGAGAAAAGAGAATATATATGGTGTATCAAATGTAAATCAGAGGGCCATGACAAAGAGCATTGCACCCTATTTCATGAATACATGTCCTCTAGAGCACCTAGACCTTTGAAGCAGACTATTGTACCTTGGTGCGAGGTATGTAGAACTAGACATCATACTAGTGAATCTTATGATATGCAAAAATATGTCCAGACACCTACCAATCTATATTGTACATTCTGCAAGTCTGTGCGGCATGATGAGAAGGACTATAGGGCTTATGATCTAATGCATAAAAGATCAAGGGATACATATAGAATTCAAGGAGAAGTGAAACAAGAAGGAAACAATGCGCAATTCATCTCCCCAGGTAGAGGAAAATTCAACCCTCATGGTGGATTCAGAGGAAGAGGACGAGGAGGAGATATGGGTCGAGGTAGAGGACAAGTAATCTGCTATAACTGTGCACAACCATGACATTTAGCAAGGGATTTTCAGAATCCTTGTACTAGTTTCAACTACTGTAATTCGTTTGATCATGTCATTGAAGACTGTCCAATATTGTTAGCCAAACTCTAGGAGAGACGAGGAGGAAACCAACAAGTTCAACTAATATCAGCAGAACCTTGCAGTGAATACCCCAGAGTCACTGTTATTACTAGAGGAGGAGCTGTTACAGGAGAAGACATAATGACTCCATGAAAGATTGCAGAGGGATCAAGAATCAGAAGAGCTATAGAGAAGGCACATTTGTTTGATCCAAGGAGTGAAAGGCATACGTTTGAGGAAGCAAGGAAAGAATTTGTAGAAGGACAAGCTTCTTCTTTTAAGGCACAACCAGAAGTAAGGGAATCTGAAATGCCACCAACATTTGATTAATATGCTATAGCTAGAAAAGGAAAAGAGGTAAGCATGGTCATGGACTTCTTATATACCTGTATCAATTTGATTAAAGATGAAAAGGCTGTACAATAATTACAACACCTGGTGAGACAGTATGAAATTGGGAGAATAGACCCGATACTGAGTAGAGCTGTGAATCAAGTATCAAGGAAAAGGAGAAAAAACAAGGAATTACACCTTAGTGCTCAGATTGGGGACTACGACGTGGACTATGTGATCCTCAACTTAGGATCATAAGTGAATGTTATGACGAAGCAGACTTGGGAACTGATGGGAAAACCTAGATTGCTTTATTCTCCTATCAAGCTCAGGATGGCTAATCAACAGACGATGATCCCCTTTGGAAGACTGGAGCATGTCCCTGTAGACATCGATGGGATAAGGAAATTTGCAGATTTTGAAGTGATTGAAATTGTTGATGATAGGTGTCCATATCCTGTGTTGTTAGGAATTGATTGGGATTTCAACAATTCTAATGTTGTTGACCTAAAGAAGAGAAGAATGAAATTTGAGGGTAATGTCCTTAAAGTCATTGCACCTCTAGACCTAGATGAAGGTCGCAGAAACACATAACCTATCAGGGAAGAAGACCGCGCATATGAGCTAGAGAACATCTATAAGCTGATAGCAAGACAATAGGATTACATTAATCCTACAACAAATGAAAATATCAGCTGGCAAAGTGAAAGTGCACGGTCATCAAATTCATAAGAGGCATTGGAAAATTGGCAGAACAAAATGTACAAAGCCTCTATAGGGCGATGTGCTAGATTGTCTAGAGCAGTTGGCTGGATTGGCACAAAAGTAAGTAATCTTCCAAAATTTGATGGTTTAAATCATTTAGAGACATTTCTAGCTGAATTTGAGAAAATTGTACCAGTACAACAGAGGATGTTGGCACTAGACGATGCCTTGAAAGCCACACCAACTAGATGGTGGGGATCACACAAGAGGAACATTGTGGAGTGGACACAGTATCACACCTTACTGACAGTGCACTTTTTAGACCAAGATGAAGGATGCGAAGTTTGATATGCAGGTTAAAGTTGTCATAAGGACCACATGCGAAGTTGTGAGAAGGCCTGGTGAAACATTCCTAAAGAATAGTGGGTGCATAAGTTCATTAACCCCTTGGATACTACGCTTATCAATTGGTATCTTCAAGTAGAACTGTGCCTCATCACTACGGACTGGTATGGAATGACTCAAAACTTTATAGCTACATTTTTATTTGAGAGTCAGTACCGTACAATAGATCAGGCTTTACAAACTATGAGAAAAAAGGTCTTTGAGGAGGCACCTAACCTCCCTTTTACCCAAGAAGGAGATGAATGGACTCCACCTCTTCAACAGTTACAAGATTGCTACAATATTAATGTTGATGCAGATGATGACCTGAGAGATGCAAACATTGCAGAAACTGAAGGTCATAGAGACATAGAAGGACCAGGGATTGAACTACCTTTTATTGGACAACCCATTAAAATTAAAAAGGTTAATATTGGAACAGAGAAAACACCTAAATTAGCAAATGTTGGAGACTATTGGGATGATGCTACTATTAGCAAGATCAAATAGCTATTACATGAATATCAGGACTTGTTTCCAACCAATTTCACATACATGAAGGGTATTAAAGGATCCATGGGAGAAATGAAGATCCCTCTGAGACCAGATGCAAGACCCATCAAGCAACAACCTTACAAATTGAATCCCAAATACAAGCAAAAAGTTAATATTGAATTGGATAGAATGCTGGAAGCATGAATCATAGAACCTGTTGAAGAATCTGAATGGATTATCCCTATGGTGGTCCAAGATAAGAAGTCGGGAGAAATCAAAATTTGTGTAGATTTAAGGAAACTGAATGATGCATGCTTACATGACCCCTTCCATACACCCTTTACTGATGAAGTTCTAGACAATGTAGACAGACATGAGGTCTATTCATTCACAAATGGATTCTCAGGTTATCACCAGACAAAATTGCTAAGGAAGATCGACATAAGACCACATTTGCAACATAATGGGGTTCGTTCCAGTACAGTGTGATGCCTTTTGGCTTGAAGAATGCACCAACCATATTCTCCAGGGTGGTCGTCGAAGCATTTAAGGACGTTTTACACAAGATCTTGGAAGCATACTTTGATGATTGGACTGTCTTTAGCCTACTGAAATACCACATTGAATGTTTAAGATTGATGTTAGATAACTGTAGGCAATGTCAAATTGCCCTGAATATGAAAACCTGTATTTTATTTTCACCTTTTGGAGTACTGCTAGGACATATTTTGTGTAAGAAGGGGTTGTCGGTGGATCCTTCCAAGATTGCCATCATTGTTGATCTACCTTCCCCTACTTCGGTCAGACAATTGCGCACTGCATTAGGAAACACTGGATACTACAAAAATTTTATTAAGGGTTATGCACAGATAACAACAAATATGGAAACACTATTAAAGAAAGATAGTAAGTTCCAATGGACAGAAGAATGCCAACAGAGCTTCGACACACTAAAACAGAAAATGGTCATTGCGCCTATCTTGGTTTTTCCAGATTGGAGTAAGGAGTTCAATGTTCATGTTGATGCTTCATCCATTGCATTAGGAGCAATTTTAGCACATCCGGGTGCAGGAGACATTGACCACCCCATAGCCTTTGCTAGAAGGAAGCTTTCTATAGCTGAAAGGAACTATAATACGACTGAGAGAGAAGGCTTGTCTATGGTATATGTGTTGCAGAAGTTTAGACACTATTTGCTGGGAGGACATTTTAATATGTTCACTGATCACTCTGCATTGAACTACTTAGTCAACAAACCAGCGTTGGGGGGAAGAATATGCATATGGCTACTACTATTCCAGGAGTATGATTTTGAAATTGTGGTCAAGCCAAGAAGAATGAATAAAGGACCTGATCACTTATCTAGGTTGGAACATGGAGAGGAACCTACCTGTTTGGAGGATACAATACCAGATGCACAGTTGCTAGCCATCAAAAAAGTCAATGATCACTCGCCGATATAGTTCAGTTCTTGTCCACAGGAATGGCACCTCGCAAGTATAGATTTATTTAGAATAAACAGTTGGTAGTCTGCACTGTCGACTTTCAACTTATAGTTGGACAGTTATATAAGATGGACCAGATGAAATCTTGAGGAGATGTGTTATGGAGGCATAAATACCATTGATTCTTGCAGAAGCACATGAAGGCATCGCAGGAGTACAATATGCAGGGAAAGCAACAACGTAGAAGATTCTCAGAGCTAGCCTCTGGTGGCCTAGTTTACATAAGGATGCTAAGGAATACTACAGAGCCTGCGATGTGTGTCAAAGAGTAGGAAAGCCTTCTCGAAGGAATGAGATTCCTTTGGCACTCCAATTAACATTACAAATATTCGAGAAATGGGCCATTGACTTTGTGGGACCTAGTAAACCACCAGGAAAGTGCACATGAGCGAGATACATTATCACTACAAAAGAGTATTTGACCAGATGGGTAGAAGCAAGAGCAGATAAGGACTGTAGTGAAAATATAGATGCACAGTTCATCTTTGAGGATATTATCACCATATTTGGTTTCCCAAAGATCCTCATCAGTGATCAAGGCACACATTTTATCAACAAAATTATTGAATCCTTGACTCAGGAATTTGAAGTTCACCATCAGAAGAGTACTCCATACGACCCACAAGCGAATGGTACAGTCGAAGCTTTCAATAATATCTTGGAGACATTGTTGACTAAGATCTGCAGTGTCAACAAAGATGATTGGGACTTAAGAATTCCAACAGTATTGTGGGCTTATCGAACTACTTGCAAGAAGTTAACAACACAAACCCCATTTAAGTTGGTATATGGCTTAGAAGCAGTCGTACCTATGGAATACTTGGTTCCTATTTTAATAATTGCAACATTTATAGGTATGGATGACACTAACGTTGTTCAAGACATGATTATGTAGTTGCTGGAACTGGAGGAAGACATATTTATCGTAGGATTTCATCAATAGGTACAAAAAGAAGGAGAAAAGGCTTATTATGACAACCATATCAGGAGGAAAGCATTTAAGTAGGGAGATTTGGTCTTGTTATATGACAACAAGTTCATAAAGCATCTAGGGAAGTTCATGACACATTGTCTTAGGCCATTTGAGGTTGGCTATGTTACAGAAGAAGGAGTTGCACAGTTGAAGACCCTTAATGGAGAATGGAAAGAAGGTTTGGTAAATGGGACCCAATTGAAATTGTATTATGACAACTAGCTGCCTTGCAGCTCTCAATAAAAGAAAAGGAAGAAGGGTCTAGGTAACAGGTGTAGTTGAAACTAGGTACCAGACACAGAAAATATAGTCTGCACATGACAGGGAGGGACATAGCAGAAAGTACATGCTTCTCTACACAGTCTGTAGTCGAAGTAATACAAAAGGTTTAGTCTTGCAGTGACTCGGGACGAGTCACATGTGAGTGTTGGGGGATTGTTGGACCTTGGTTATGGAATAAAGGCAAAGTACGAACTGCACGGAAGGAACATAAACCAAGGAAGGGTCGAAGTGGGAAAAGAATCAGAAAAGAAGGAGAAAAGAACGGAAAAGCTAACCATTGGAAGAGAAGATTGAGGAAGATAAAGCAGCAAGGAAGATGTATCGTGGACAAATCAACAAGTGGAAGAAGACACCAATGAGTGCTTTGGAGCACCTCGTAAAAAAGAAGGAAGAATAGGTTGGAGAAGCCCTAAAAACGCGGGTCAAATGGACCTAGGGTTTTGGCACTTAGGGTTTTGACACCTAGCCTTTGGTCATGTAATGTATAAATAAAGGTCTAGAAGACTTGGGAGGGTTTTTTCTAAGTTGGTTCTAGTTCACATGTTTGTTACTATTGAGAGAAATATTGAGTCTGTGTTGTAAGATATTCAGCTGGGTGCGAAGATCAACCTTGCAACTGGGTGCGCAGGGAGGGAAGAGAGAAAATGAGAAAGAGATCTGAACTAAGTGCGTAGGTAGAATTGTATGTTTTCATATAATATATCAAGAAACATGGTTATGTGGATGTATCCTTAGGGAGAGGGTGAACCACGTATATCTTGTTGTTCTTTGTGACTGATGTTGTGTTATTTTCTATCTGTTATCCTGCTATTGCATTGTTGTGATTAGATCTGAGATATAATTTGCGAAGTAAGCTTAAGAGTGGTAAATAATATCTAGATTGTTGAGTGTTTTTATCCTGGACCCACTTTGCATTTCCTCTAGTTGTAGACACATGTTTCCTGCAACCCCCTATTGCTACTTCGGGTGAGACTGCATCTGCTTCGCAGGTGTTGCCGAAAGGGCCAATAGTAAGGAAATTTTGGTGCGTTGTTAGAGTTTAGCCCTGGGTCTGCCCTATGCCAACAGTTCTCGTGGTTTACATGGAATGCAATAATATATTAAAACCAAAACTACATCTAGTATACACAACCACTAACACTGTGAGACAACAATGATTCTCTTTACATTGGAAATAAATAGGACCACTGGGTTTTAGGGGATTTTTTATTAAGTGGGAAATTAATTAGTGTATTTTTACTATACATAGATAGATTTAGTGTATTGTTACTCACTGGAAAGAAATTTGCATGTGTCCATGGCTCAACAACAATATTCACTCATCATGGGACAAACTCATCTCTTCTTCTCCTTCGATCATCTATCAAACTGTTTCTTTGATCTCTTATCTTTGCTACTTCCAAACAAACTCAATCATCATAGGCTAGATTTTTCAAATGGATGGACTTATCCCATAATGAGAAATCTAGTCCCCAGGTCCAAGGAAAAAATATCATGTTCTTTCAGAGCAATATTTGATTAGGAAGTTTATATGCCTTTGTCCAAGCCCATAGACTACATATTCATGGATATCATAGCATTGGTTTCCCAATATAAAATGTTAGGAAATTTTTTTTGAATGTAGTTGGGGGATTTTGATTTTTTATTCCAAAATAGAGAGGATCAAAAACTAATTTTCTCTCAAGTCCTACTTCATGGGACCTTGAGGAATGTTCTTAACTTGATGGTCCCTTAAATTTAACCCGAAAGAGGAGATCATAATATTCCATGTATGGGTAAGGATTCCCTACCTCCCATTTATATTTTGGGATGAAATCACCCCCAGAGCTATTGGGGACAAACTAGGTTGACACATTGACTGGGATAAACCAAAAGATTTTTTTTATTTTTGTGTTGGAATACGTGTGGAAGTGGTTTTGGAGAAGAGCCTTCAAGAGATGTTGCGAATGAATATGGATGATTGGAGCCACTAGAAAGAATTAGACTATTAGAAGCTCATTTAAAATTCAACTCTTGCCTTGAATACATGCATCTTTCTAAAACTTTCCCAAAGAATTAGGAGAATTGGAGTTTACCTAAGTAGAATACGAAACCTTCTAGTCATTTGGAGCAGAACCCATTTACACAAGTAAACAATGGATGCAAAATATAATAGTCTAAGATCTCATTGTAGCAATGAAATAAAAATTAGGAAGGAATATATAAAATTAATATCAATAACTTTAAGGACCTTGAAAACTTAGAAGTTATGGAAAAGGACTGTGAAGATGTGGAGGGGAATTAAATTCAGGTAGATCTTGATGCTAAAATTGAGACCCATAGTATGGCTTAAGGATATTAAGAGGATGTTCCTAAAGGAACACAAAACTTACAAGCCTCATCGGTGGATGAAGAAGAGAGAAACCATCCCAATTCATACGCTATTTTTAAAAGGAGGAAAGGAACCCAAGAATGCCTATAAAATCTAAAACATATGCATATACATAATGATGATCATATCAAATTTTGATGTAGTTGCTTGCACATGACTAGAACCAGTGTAGATCCATCTCAAATTTAGATCTATCATGCGCCATGAGGGATCAAATCCCTTAAGGTGCAAACCTTTGCTCAATTTTTTGCACTTTAAAAAAGGTTTGCACCTTAAGGGATTTGATCCCTCTTGCTACATGATAGATTTGGAGATAAGATGGATCTACACTGGTTGTTATGTTAGTAGAAATTAGCATCATATTGTGGTTTCCTTGATTGGCACAAAGATCATGATATATTAATCGTTATATGTTACAACAATTTAATACTCGTAATCATTATAATATAGTAAGTTTTTAGATAGAAGATTAAGAGAATATTTTTAATGGACATGTAGAAAATCATATGAAAAGGGTATTTTTGATGTACTCCTAGAAATGTTTTTTTTTTTCGGTTAATTTAAAAAAAATACAAGAACCTCATTGCTTAAAAAAATCAAGATTGAGATAGATATATACTAGTGTAAGCACATCAATGTATATCACAAACTTTTTTTTTATTTTGATTAATGTCCATGATGTATGTCTATAAACATAGCACATTAATGTATTTGTGCTAGTTACCATCTAGCACATAGGTATAGGGTCAACTTAATAATATGATAACATTTAAGGATCTTCATATTATTACTAAATGCAACATACTAATATATAAACCATATATTTATATTGATAATATCATAATATTTATTGTTGATTACGGTTGGTTGTCATTGATGTCAACCCTTAAAGAAAGCCCTGTAGCACAAAGGTTTTGGTAATGGACCCAAGATTGTTTGATGTAAATATGACTCATTATTGTTTTTTCATGGTTGATAAGAAGTAAATATAAATGAACTCCAAAGTGGTCCCCTTATGGTGAAAGCCCTCACGGGAAGACGCTTCGCGGAGGAAGAGAACCAATGCTTAATTATGGAATAATGAGATGAAGGACAGTAAATTTTTCAGGGAAACTATCCTATATGGATAGTTCTTGTCATTCTATTTCCGATGGTATGTAGAACGTCACATAACTCCTCACGGTTAGAGAGTTATGACCATGTGAAGTTGGAGAACCCAGGTTTGGGTAATGGACCCAAGTTTGTTTGATGGATAAAGGTATGATTTTTGATATATTTGAAGGTAATATTATTCTATATGGATAGTACATGTCATTCCATTTCTGGTAGTATCTGGAATTTCACATAACTCCTCACGGTTTGAGAGTTATGGCCTTACGAAGTTGGAGGACCCATATGTCATCTAGAAGCCCCAAAAGGTCAAAGTAGTCAAAGTGGTTTAAGAGATTTTAAAAGGTAAATAATAAAGTGAAGTTATGAGTGTATTATAGTTCCAAGTGAATACAAAATAAATTATTTCAATAATAAATTTAATGGATAAATTATAAGTGGGTTAACCCTAAAATAAGGAAAGTGGGCCAAGTGACCTAGAAGATGTTTTTAAGGAAGCTACTTGGAGAGTATAAATAAGAGGCAAGGCTCTCTCATTTTAATCACACTTGAGCATATTGAATATATATAGGTGTATGAGGTAACCAAGGATATATAAGCCAAATTTATGAGGTAAGGTGAAGAAAATAAGGCCGAAATGCAAGGAAGGATAAATTCTTTTGATGGTGCTTTCTAAGGTATGTTATTTACAAGTCATCTCACCATTTTCACTCTAACTTTTTTTATTTAATTATTCAGACTATGAAATCACTATTCCATTGAGAAAACATACCCAAGTATCTGTGGTAAAAAATTCAGCTTATGGATCGTTGTATTTTGGGAGTTACACTCCTTGGAAAATATGGTTTGTGGCTAGTCCTGAAACTAGTCAAAAACAGGTGTTTCGGGTAAAAACGTCATAAATTCTTCATAACAGATCCAAATTCAGTGAGAAAAAATGTATTGGTTAGGGTACATTCTTTAGTATTATGTGTAACATTTTTAGATCAATTCAATGAATATTTCGTGTGGGGCATGCTCTACAAGGCCGATCTCTAGAATAAGCCAGAATTTAGCATGGTATGCCATTTTTGCTATAACTCCTTTTCTGAGAGGTTCCAAGTAGTGAAACCTGGAGGAATTGTATAAAACACATTGAAGAACACTGTCTATCAGTTTCAGATCTTTATACATTACAGGTTCAAATTTAGGATTACTTCAAGTTAGGGTTGTTGACTAATCCAAAACTAGGCATGTGAGACTAAAGACAAGTTTGATGAAAATGCTAGTCTCTTGTTGTTAAAGTTAAGGAAGGTTTGCAGGAATGTTATCATATACACCAGGTATATTACAGAGCTACAAATCATATTTGGATGATGAAACTGATGAGGGCTTTTGGTTGAGGTACATGTTGAGTACATGGTTGATACAAGTAGTTGATGAGTTGGAACATACATGAGGTGTATAGTTGATGATGTTGGTACATATTGATGAGTCATAGTTGATGAGTAGTTGACACATGATTGGTACATACTTGGTACATGGTTGGATGCATTTGTTTATGGTACAGGTTGATTACAGGTTGTTTGGTACATGATTGGTGCATGGTTGATGCACTTGTTTATGGTACAAGTTGATTATAGGTTGAGGTACAAGTTGATGCATGGTTGATGCATGGTTCAGATTTATTGGTACATGTTTACAATAGTATATCTCACAGTGATAGTGTGATAGTGGTTCCATCATTCTACTTCTACTTCAGGGTGACAGGATGGGGCAAGGACAGGTGGTTGTAGCCAAAGAACATAGGGGGTTGTAGCCTCATTCTGGTTGTAGCCAGAGAATTGGGGAGTTGGAGCTTCCCTCAGGTTGTAGCCTGAGAAAATAGGGGGTTGGAGACTCCTTCCAGTTGCAGCTGGAAAACAAAGGAAGTTGGTGCTTCCAATGAATGTAATTCTTCAAGACAT